>CAJUYH010000662.1:43050-60104 GCA_910591685.1 Galerucella tenella
CAATTTGAATTTTATTTAACCATTTCTAAACAGTCTAAGTTGAATGAAATATTTGTACTAACCACTTTCTCAGTAAAGTGTTTCTGTCTGAGTAATTTTAAGTACACACAGAAATAGACTAAGTGAGTAGGTATTTCAACTCTCAGCTCAGATACGCTCACTGACTCATTTCAGATGTTTCCTCAGTGTCCAATGACCAGTTCTTCAAATGTCTCTTGCTCAGTTTTCAATAACCTGATTGAGAGTTCTTTGTCACAGTATTCAAACTTGAACTATGGGCTCATCTCTAGTATTCCCCCAGTTGTATCAGTGTGTCATTTTTAAACATTGTTCAAAGACTAAACACCTTCCCACAAGGGCATAGCCAAAGGGGGCAGGTGCCCTCCCTAAAGATCAAATGTACCTAGCCGCAAAGCGACCAAAGTGCGAGCAATTGACTTCCTCACCTATTAATAAATTCCTTCTTTCCCGAAACGGAAAAAGCATAGAAAATCTTGATCGCTTTTCATGCACGACCTGTACAGTAGAAGATTAAAAACATGGCGTGCTAAGTAGCACCATGGCAGAAGATCGCCTTAAAGCTGCGGCAGCAGTGCAAGCGTGTTACCTGGAGGGTCCCTCCAAGCGACCCTCCAAGCAGCCTGCGAGCTATGTTCCCGTACCAAGCGATTGAATTGAATCAGCCGCACTGCGATCCCCAACCATCTTAAGCAGTCTATCGACTCGCCAAGCTAGCCACCAGTAATATGGCACCCAGCAGACGAATTACGAAAAAACTACAATATTCTGTGAAATGCACTCATACGTGCATCTTCTTGTAAACTCGCAGAAATTCTCCATCGTGGTCAAGTTATACGCATGCACCCCATTCCTCTTATTTTTTAGATTAGTATACTTCAGCTAAGAATTATCACAGAGAAGAAGCCTTCTGACTACAGTTTAGACTGAACTTGATTTTGGGTTGGTACGATAATTTTCCGTCGACCAGTGCGGCCAAGGTATATTCACCGTCTACCCGCCTGCACTGCGGTCGCGGGTTAATGGTGTGTATGTGTGTATTTTAATGTGACATTCACTGAGACCTAAAAGATCTATTTTGCCCCCTTACTTCTACTTAGTTTCTGAGGAGAGTCTCAGAAACTAGTAGTTCTTTTAGTCCTGTTAGGATGTCTGCCGGCTTCAACTTAGGCGAATGTTCCTCTTCTATCCAATAATCTCCTAGGTGCTGTGCTCTAGGATTCTGAAGTGCTGTGCAGTTGGAAAGTATGTGGATGGAGGTTTCTTCTTCCATTCCACAAAATCTGCATTCTTCTTCCTCCACTATTTCGAGCTTTTTCAAGTGCCCATTTTTAGGCGACAATGTCCCGTTAGGATCCCTGTTAAAACTCTTAGCGCAGTTTCACTTTGACTTATGCATTCATTTGATCTCAGCAGGTTGTAGTCACCCGGAAGAGTCTTTGATTGTATAAGCCCTGCTAGATCTTTCCAATGGTCAGATCTTCTCTATTTCTCGGCTTTACTTATTTCTTCCAATATTACATTGGGGCTGATTCCGAAAAAGGGTTCAGGCCCCCAGAAAGGTATTTCAGTCCCCCCTCTGCTAGTTAATCTGCTATTTCATTTCCTTTTATTCCAGTGTGTCCTGGAATCCATAGTAAGGTGACTATATTGTTCTCGCCTAGTTCATTGAATTTGTCTAGGCATTACCACACCATTTTGGAACTGATTACACAAGAGCTCAGAGCTTTAATGGCTGCTTGACTATCCGAAATTATGATAATCTTTTGTCTTCTGTATACTTTATCAATATTGAACTGGGCGCACTTTCTTATGGCGTGGATTTCTACTTGAAAGATACTTGGGGTTTTCCACAAGCTATCAGAGTGTTCGGTTCCTGGCCCGAACACTCCTATCCCAGTTCCTTCTACATCTGCCAAAACAATTAACCAGCCGCTTCAAAAAACTTGTAGCTTCATTAATCAATTATTTTGAACAGGAACATGATAACAATGGTCCATTGCTACTTTTAACTTTTATATAATAAAGGTTAGTTAGCAGCATTCACCAGTCGATTTCTCTTTAGTTACTTCATTCTCAATATCTTTCAGCTAGTGACTCAATATTGCATATTAAACGAGAAACAAAAAGTACGGGCAAGACATTAAATCCAACCGCGAACACAAACGGCTTTAACGAAGCTATTTATAGAGCGGATCACGTTCCAGAATAACGCGATTCAATAGTTTTTTTTTGTGAATCGCGACCACGTCTTGGAGAGGTATTTATTAGGTATAGTTCATTACAGTAAAATAATGGTGCTTTTAATTTGATATTTCAGTTTGTATAATAAAACAATTCATTTTTTCCACTACTAGCTGTGAAGTTAACAATTATTGCTTCTTCTAGCCAACTGAGAGGTTGAATTTCTCTATTAGTGGTTAATAGTTTTCTATTATTAACCTAGGTCAATAATGGACAAATTCAAATATTTTGATAATTCAGGGATAGTATTTCAACAAAAACTTGTGCAACAGGATTTTATACCTATACCCAGGAGATTTTCTTTCACATATTTGCTGCTTGAAATTACCTATCAAGATAAAAATATTAGTTTAAAATTCGCGCTTAACCAAAAATGACTGATGACATATCGAGTACGCTCATAATATATCGAAAACTGGCAGAGTATTTGTCAGTCAGACGACGGGGTAAACGCTTCTCGTGGTGCGTTTGTGAATTATTTTTAATTTTTTAATTTCTTAAATTTGGCTAGTAGTGGAAAAAATTTCATACACTGTGTTATTTATGATATGCGACATCGGGATTTCTGTACAAAATTGTCCAACGCGAGCTTTTTACCAAATAGCGTTCATAAAAAATAATAACAGATAGGTAAAGGTCGTTGAAAAATAAGCTCAAATGCACTTTTAATTTTCTTAAATTCGTTCTGATTTAATAACAAAATGGATATTCATATTTAAAAAAAGTCGAACTCTATTTTCATACCACTTTGGGATGATCTTAATCGATGGCTAACATAGTAGTACACGGTATTATTCAAAAGTGAAACCCGAAGTATGGCGGTTCGCTTAGCCGCTGAGATGAAATTTTTTTCACAATTTTTGTCTAAAAAACATTTAATTTGAAGTAAAGCAGTTATTTGTTTCAAAAATTGTAAAAAAGGAACTAAAAACAAAAAGAAAAAAGATTCATATCAGCGGCGAAGCGAGCCACCATACTTCAGGTTTAACTTTTAAATAATACCGTGCAATACTATGTTAACCATCACCTAATCGATTGAGATCATCCCAAAGTGGTATGAAAATAGAGTTCGACTTTTTTAAATATAAATATCCATTTTTTTATTAAACCAGAACGAATTTAATAAAATTAAAAGTGGTGAAGACATTTATAAACCTCGCACCTTATTCCACTTGGGGCAAACCCCCGCGAAATAATTTTGGAGCTCGGTTAATAATAATAATCTTCACCACCTTGGTGTATACCTAATATACTATTATAAAACCTTGGGATTATAGTTTTATATTATTATTTTCTTCTGTTACAACTAACAAAGTTTAATATTAGAAAAAAGTGACTTGACTAAGTTTTAAATTGAAATTTTGATTAAATTCTAATAAAATGAACATATTGCATTATCGCGTATATTAAACCAAAATTGCAAAGTCATTGGATAAACATATAAACATTTTTTGTAATCACCTTGATACTATGACTTAATAGACTTTCAACAATGATTTCTACACGAGAATTATACCAATGCATTTTTAATGAAAGAAGATAATGACAGGACAGCCATATTGTTCTGGATGGCACATGTCGTTTTCTATTTAGTTTTCCCTGTTCACTGCTAAATACCGGATAGTAGTTAGACTTTAATTAATAATAAGGTCTTGAAATTATCCAAAATGCCATCGTTTTGTAGTGTTGTTGTGTAGAATGCGGGGAGCAGCAAATAAAGTATTTTTTCTCGATTTCCGGCTATTTTAAGCGAGGTTACTATCCAGTTGAATCTGCTGATCTTGATTTTCCTTGTTCTTTTCGTCTTCTGACATTTTAATTATCATTTAGTTAAATTCAGGGACTGCGCCATGTGTTAACTGTAAAGTTCTTTTTTCTACACCCACATGTATATTATCCATTTTCTGCACAGTTTACAGAATGGAAATGTAGGCAATATCGGTTAACTGAACGGATATGATTTCATATACGTTTTAGGATACGTTCTAGGATCAGCATTCGCGTTTAGTACCCGTTACTCATCTTTTTTTCAATTTAAAAGGAACGTCAAAATAACTTTTCAAAAAACGTCTCTCCTGGATCAAGAATATTTATTTACAAAAATAAACTTAAATAAAATAATTCGTATAAATTAACAACAAATACTAAAAACAATTAAATGGGTATTTAGTCCTTTCCTGAGTCCTAGTGAACGTCAGATTTTATAAAATTATGTAATACATGTGAAGTTACAGATAAACATATTGAGTATTCCTCGGTGGTGGAGTGGTAAACATATATACTAAACTCTCAAGCGAAAGACCAGGGTTCAATCCCCCGTGAAGAAGTTTTTTCCAATTGCTAATTTTATTTTTAAATAATTATTCTGCTCGATATTTACAACGACATCAGGAAGACGCTTGAAATATTAAGCAGAATATTCATTATTGTAGATAATGGTACGGGAGTCCGATTGGCAACTTCTACTTATAACAGCATCGCATATTTGAAAAGGAAAACCGTAGCATTATACAAATTGTACATTTAAGAACTGTACGTTTACCACAAAAAATTAGTAAAGACATTAAATTGAATTGGTAAAATTATGAATAAAATTGTAGAAAATTTCCAATTTTTAAGTTATATTACAGTTTATTAAAATGTTTATTTTCTAGATTTTTTCTTAAGTGGGTCGTAGAAAAAAACTGTTCGACTCTTGTGGATAGTCCATATCCACACTAGTTGCACAATAGTTATTTACGTAACTAGTTATTGTTCAACAAGCGTAATATTTGCCAAAACGAGCGCTAGCGAGTTCTGCAAATTACGCTCTCTTCATAACTTGTTTACGTACAACGTTTTATCTAATTCCGCGCTTTCATAATATTTATTAAAATCTTCAATTACAATGATAATAAACCTTCATAAACCCGTGGTCAAAAACTCACATTAAATACCGAGTGGGGACCAAATGTACCCCAACATTTTTTTTGCTTATTATTATTTTTGTTACAATTAGGGAATATTAAAAATAAAACACATTCTGCTTATAAGAAAATATATTTTTACATATGAAAAAAGAAAAAGCATTTTAGTGACATTTTAAATGATGATTTAATTATCACACTTGTTACAAACTGTTATCTTTTTGTATACAAATTTAGATATATATTTAAGAAAAATAGCTCGAAGGAAATTAAATAAAAAAAAATATTTTAGAAAATATATCCAAAAATTCAAGTCTGGGGTACAGCTGTACCCCGCTCGGGTTTATGAAGGTTTTAAAGTGGATTCAAATGGTGTTAGAAGTATTGTTACTATGAAGTATTCACCCAGAAAATTGACTTACTTTAAATAACTATGTCCTTAATAATGTTTTTTTCAAATGTTTATAAATCTTAAAATACTATTGAATTGAAATTATGGGGTAATTGTCAGTTTAAATAATGAAATAATTGTCAGTTTTGACAGTACCTAATTGATAAATTATTCTTTGAAACTCATGTGGTATTTCTATGTTGAAACTGAAACAGTTACATACAGTTTTTACATAACTACTTTTCATAACTGATATATGAAGGTTATGAAAAATGTGACGTTACCTAACGTCAAGGACTGACTTAAAATTCACATTTGAAGCGGAATTAGATAAACTACTATTGTTGCTTTCGTTTATTTGGGCTTCAAGCACTTGTGCGTGACGCCTCAGTCGTCACGACTTTTAAGCAAATCGAACACGATTTTTTAGGATCCTGAAAACCACCTGACATGTGCCAATGCCAATGAATTTCCTGTGTTGTTAGAAGAACAGCTTTCAATTATAATGTTTTTGATAATAAAATTTTGCATATACAGATATTTTTAGTAAGGTTTAAATCGTATTAAATCGTAATCGGCACAATTTTAACCTTCAAATAAACGTCAAACCGGACAAACGTCAAATTTAATGTCCTTGGCTTGAAGCTCATACTTTTCGGTATGTGCTTGAGGGGCAAGGGGAAGGTAAGACTAGGCGTCACGCCCGGTAATAAACGAACGGAACTCAGTCACTACGAGCTGCTATTAGCAGCCAAAAGTAAATAATCGAAAACGCTTTATATTATATTTAAGGAAGCATGCCAAAAACACACAAGGTTCAACTCCAACTGAATGGCTGCCCTCTAGAGAAATGTGACCTGTCAAAGTCATATTATTATTATGTTTTGGAATGGTCCAATCCATAGTCCAATCTGCCTTGTCGTTTTGGTGATAATATCTTATGGGTTTTTTGCTCTACTTTTTTATTTCTTTTGTGTCGTTTTCCATGGATTTCTTATTGGAATGTCATAAAGTCGGATTCCATAAGCAAACTTAAAATGATTTTATGAATAAATTATTCCGATTTAAAATGTGTACAATTCAGATTTATTGCAAAAATTTCCAAACATTCTCAGCCCACTTCACTCACTACAGTAACTCAATTTTCAATGTCTTGACAATAGAAAATTCCCTCAACTCATCCTGATACGGTGAGAAGCTATACCTGCCCGACACGGGAATAGAAAAACAGTTGATATTTCAATATTTCTTCGATGGTTTATCCTGTATTGGTTTTGCAAGTGTCACAAATACTTAATAATCTGCCACAGTTATTAATAAACTTTAATATTGTTTCTTTTTCCTAAAAAAGTAGCATTTTAATTTGTCTAATAGTCACACGTTCATACATATCTTTTTAAGGCGGTTTTACACGTTAAAGACCATAAATATTAATAGAATCAAGTAACTCCGAATGGATATTAGTTATCTACACTACCTCATACTAATCACGTCGTAAGAAATATCGGTCGCACGAAGTGTTATCTACTCAACTAGCAAACGCTCTTTGTGAATGTTAATCACCCGCCATTGCACTTAGACTAAATGAATCATGACAACAAATTACGAATTTATATATTTGCAAGTGTGCGAGGAAGCATTCTTTATCCTTTAGACTACATCTTTTATCCGCATTAAGTACACACATGACATAAATTCTTCAGTCAGCTCCTTTCAGTATTGTAACCTTGCGCCGACGTTCGTTCTACAAAGGTGCATAATTTAAAAATAAAAAAGAACTTCCAATCGTGTTAGCCACGCATTGCATATCGAAGAACAAAAGATTATCGTGATGCCTACTTGCAACTATTATAATTTATTGTATAACTGACACTTGGAATTAACCGTACACTGACATAATTTAATGAATTAACAAACTAGAGGTCGTACAGATACAGAAACTTTTAATTTTATTGTCGGAATTATTGTTAAGCTAAGAATCAATTACGACTCTACATTATTTTAACTGGTGATAAGAATGTGCGTACAATCTTCGGAATGAGATCGGTGCCACAATATAGTTTTAAAAACAAATAAATAGAGTACATTCCGGAGAGAAAGGACTGGGAAGCAGGGCCTCCCATAACAGCGAATCTCAACTGGTACACTGATGGCTCTAAGGCAGACTCTGGAGTAGGAATATATGGGGTACAAGAGAAGATCCCGATCTGTCCAAGCCTAGGGAAACATGCTACTGTCTTTCAGGCAGAGGTAATGGCAGTGCAATGATGTGCAGAAGAGTTGATGAGACGGGAGGTGGGTGGCCAAAGAATCGTCATCTGCTCCGACAGCCAAGCAGCACTAAAGGCGATACGCTCATATCGAATAACATAAAATCTGGTACGGGAGTGTTGCAAGGCCCTCGACAGACTATGTAGTAATAATAGAGTGACCATAGCGTAGGTACCAGGTCACAAAGGAATAAAAGGCAATGAAAAGGTCGAGGAACTAGCCAAGCAGGGAGCAACGGAGTGCCAGAGCCTTCCTGTGGAATTGCTAAAGAGAGCAGCCACAAATGGATGAGCAACCAGGCGTTGCGCTCGTGGTATGAAACCCCAGAACAAAAGTACGCTAAATTATTCCTTAAAGGCACTTCAGCCAGATTGTCACACGACTACGTCAAAGTCGAGAAACAACGAGGATGATGGTGGGAATGATGACCGGACACTGTAGGCTGAGGAAACCAGCAGCAGATTATACCCTATACGGGTTCTGCCAGGAATAAGACGAAACCGCGGAGCACATTCGGAGAAGAAGATCCGATGGCAGAGAGCTACGCAAGGGAGGCGTTATCCAGTATAATAAGTCTAATGAAAAGAATAAAGCTAGATATCGAGCTCTAAATATAGGGAGAACCACAATAGATCTGCAAAGGTCGCAGTGCGATAGGACAAAGATAGGACAATTCTAATCTAATCTAGATAGGAGACTGTTATATCAAAATTTAGAAAAGGAGATACAATGTGTCCCACGACGATTAAGACAAGTAATATATTAGAATTGGGCAGTAGTAGATAATTATAATTTTAAGGGTGTAAATTAGAGCAAATGTGGCATCTTTTCTTGTTATTGTGTTACCCAATGAGTTATTTGTTTTTGGTCACGTAACGTCGCATTCAAAATTATTAATGGGACAACCTGCATATTTGTGCCTTTCTGTGTCCCTCCCGATAAAACAATCCCAACTAACTAGCACACTTGGGGTATGAAGTGATGAATTCAAGAGCTACAGGTACTTAAAGGATTGTAAGTTGAAAAATTCATAATTGAATCCCCTGTAATTTTCGGCAATCTCACATTCGTACATAATGATCAAGACAAACCAATATTGTCTTATTGGCACTTTTGTCATTATCATGGCAAACTTGACAATAGGCAGTCTTTTTTATAAGATATGCTATGCTACTTTTTAATCGATATTTAATAGGTAAACAAGTTTTTGTGGAAAAAACACAATTTTATGTAATTTTACTCCATGATATACAGGTCGTTCCATTATTATTCAAGTATTATTAAAAATTATAATATTGGTTTGTCCTAATCATTACGTACGAATGTAAGATTGCCGAAAATTACAGAGGACTCAATTATGAATTTTTTAACTCCTTTAAGTAGGTACCTGTAGCTCTTGAATTAATCACTCTAGACCCCAAGTGTGTTAGTTAGTTGGAATTGTTTTATCGGGAGGAACACAGAAAAGCACAAATATACAGGTTCTCCCTTTAATAATTCTGAATGCGACCAAAAACAAATAACTCATTGGGTAACACAATAACAAGAAAGGATGCAACATTTGCTCTAATTTACACCCCCAAAATTATAATTATCTACTACTGCCCAATTCTGATATATCACTTGTCTTAATCGTCGCGGGACACCTTGTATATAGTTTCCATGATATGAGATCAGTGATGGGCTTACACCACACCTAGGTCCGTGATGCCCTAGGACTTTTGAAAATTGGTTTTGATGGGCTAAGATATACTTAATTCATTGGTATTAGTGTCTGTAGAAAGCTCAACTAGTTCAAGAAATTGATTAGTTGATGTTTTTGCACAGACGAAAAAGTGTCAACTATTGTCTGGTGTAAAGCCCAAACTTATTGAATACGAGTCCACAACGGCCTTTTCTTCATTCAATCGGTGATAGATCTGAACTACTAAACGTTCAATTCAAATGTATATTGTGTTCCATCCATTCTTTGACTTTTGACAAGCGGCGCTATCTTATTCAAGTATTAAGTTACAGTACCAACTTAACTGACACAGATCTTGTATATTTTATTTCAAAGCCTCTTAGATTTTTTTTACAAGAGAAACCTTCCTTATACCTCCACGTTAGTTTTTGCTGGGCAACAATTAATTTTGTCACTGAAGTAGCTCTTAGGGTCGCTGCGCGAAGGTTAAATCAACTGGCTGAATATTTTTATGTCCAGCCTCCTCTCTTAAAAAGTTCACGAGCCGCCACTGATATTAGGAATAAGAAAGACTACTTGAAACCATTTTGTTGTTGATTGACGTTGAGCGCCAATGAAACACTAAAAAGTCCAATGACGTTAAAAAAAATTGAAAGTGAATAATGCAGGTTCTTGCCTAACTAACCAATAAATTTGGAGGTTACCTTAGCCAGTTCACAGGGCTTTGTTACCTTAATGATCTAAAGAAAAAAATTATTTTTTTAGCAAAACTAAAAAAAAAAGAGAAAGCAATTTTAGGGCGCCACTAATTTTCTTTCCTAAAAGAAAATTGGAAAAAAAATCAAATTTAATGGTCAGCTAACTTTTATCTGTTTAAAAAGAAAAGAACTTAAAGTTTCTGCATAGTAAATAAAACTAACAGAGTAAGAAAAAATGTATATAATTACGGTTTTGAAATTACAAAAAAAAGATGGCTAATAGCAAATACAACAAAAAAAATACTTAGCACAATATACATATGTTTATGAAGATGAAGCCCAACTTTATACTTTACATATTCAAACTTAGAAAAATCTCTTTGTGAACATTCGTCATCCATAGGCCTGATGTACTCCAAGGAAATTCCATTCCAGGAAACTGTAGCTTCGGGAAATTGTATCCCAGGAAACTTTATGCAGGAAACTATATGTCTTCAAGGAACTGTAGCATTAGGAAATTTTTCAAGGGACTTGTTTGTCACCAAGGAACTTGTATCTCAGGAACTTTTAATCCCCGGAACTGTAAATCTCAGGAACTGTTCAGTAATCCAAATTCCTAAGGTAAAACGGCATCTTTTGTTTTTAAACAGGTAGAAAAAATGTAATCAATGGATTACTGCACAGTTCCAAACTTGCTATGTCAACAGACGATGAGAGAAGACCTGCCGGTACCTTTCTCATCCTTATTTAAAGACCATTCGAAATTTTAAATTTCGCGGTAAAATACCTCTGGAATATTGATTTTTGGTCTACTAGTTTATTCCACCACAAATCAAAAAAGTGAAATAATTTATTAAATATTGGAATGAAATAATTTAAGGAAATATCTATATGCTATTCCACCAAAAATCAAAATTCTGAGGTGATAATTGCACATTTTTAATATCTGAAATGTTAACCAACAAAGTTAAGGTTTCATACTAACTCGTCTCAGACTAGATTGTAAAAAATGAAAGAAACAATATCAAACAAACAGCGCCTGCAACTCTTTGTACTCTCCTTCTTTGAAAATGGAATAAATTTCACAAATTGCGAAATTAAATTAAATTGAAAATTGAATTTGGTTACAGAAGACAGAAGAACGTTCAGTTCCGATAGCGGTTCGTATTCACCGTACACTCGAGCTAGCCGATGATAAGTTTTACGTTATAACTTGTGGAAAATTGGGTTTTCGAAATGCTAGAAACGAAACGTCATCGGTATCTTTGAGACTAATAGAGAATAACCGAAAAGTCACCGAAGCCGTTTACCATCGACCATACACTCTTCGAACTGAAATTTCCCGACCGGACGGAACATACGGATTTAGGTATACATTCAAATTAATTAAATACGACAAGCTACTGTAATAGATGCTGCTAGATGACAATTTTTTTTTGTTTTGTTTTTTTAGAGTCAAAAGTTGTTTTGCTTTCAATAAACCCAACGACACTGTACTGCTCTTAGATGATAGAGGATGTCCGGTAGACGAAGACACACTTTTAGGACCATTTGTTTATGATACCAAAACTGGAACTGCGAACGCCCAACTCAAATCCATGTTTAGGTTTCCGGATAGCTCCGAAGTTCATTTTCAGGTATAGTACGTTCAATAGCCTTCCTGGTGTGCGTCATCGTTTGTGACGTATTTTGACATATAGCTAAATTATGAAATCAAACAATTTTATTTTGTTAAATCTACATTATATTTAACCTTAAAGTTGTGACTCGTTTCGCTAACACAGTAGCTTTTTCAAACGAATGGAGGTATATTCAATTCAATTCAATTTTTCAACATATAGCTAACCTTAAATTTGATAAATAAAATCATCAGGATCGTATTCAGTCAAATTCGAAATGGCGCGTATCTGTAGAGTGGGGAGGGTGAGTGTAGGCTCACAGCACTTAGGCCACATGTAACCCATTGTACATCCTCTCGAGGAGTTGTACTCCTAAGTCATCGTCCTTCCCAAGAAGGTGGACAGGTCACTAGGAGACATCTCCTTTATATCGGCAGGTGTAGGCCAAGACTCACCGAACACACACTCTCTTATTGACAATAACTCCGGACACTCGCATAAGACATGCCTGACAGTTTCATCTTCCTATTCACACAACCTGCATAGGGTGTGTCCACTAGCCCCATAGTATGGAGGTGTTTCCTCAGTTTACAGTGACCAGTCAGAAATCCTACTGTTGGACGTAGAATTTTCCTGGTCATCGCCAAATATTTCTCCGGTGCTAGCTTCCCAGGGTCGCCCAGGGTGATCCTGGCAAACTGCATCCTTTGATTCCATCACATATCTTAACGGATTTAGCATGGGTGTAACGTTTAGCTAGTTCCCCAATTGTCGAAGTCGTTAGGCCGTAAGTGTCACTGGGTTCTAAAATTTTTAGTCCAGCCGCTTCCCTGGCCAAAGAATAGGCAATGAGATTTCCTTTACTCCTGTCGTGCCCTTTAACCCACCTCAGGATAATATTGTTATCTGCCAAGGTGTTAGCTAAATCTTGGTGGCACTCTGGTATTAGCCCCGATATAACACGTTGTCTGTTCATGATTTTGATTAAAATTAATCACAGACCTGCCTTTTAGGGCATTAACAATCGATGACGCACACCAAAAAGGTTATTATATGAACCCAGAAGCATCAATTAGGTTATTCTAGATCTAGTATTAATTGTTCTTAGTTCGTGCGAGCTCTAGTATAGCTTGTCAGAATATCCCTTTCCAACGGATATATAAAGACCTTTGAATAAGCTAATTCTTATAAAATACGTGAACTAAACTAAACTAAAATCTGACCAGTCATTAAATGCTTGTTTATCAAACCCAAGTGCAAGATATGGCCTTATAAAATAGCCTGCAACACTCTCCCTTCGCCAGCAAGTCTACCAAATCAAATTAAATTATGTTTTAGTGCGACGTAGCTCTCTGCAAAGGTGCCTGTCCTCAGCCAACATGTGGCATCGATTCAATCAAATCCAGAGCACTGAATACAGACGAGGGAGTGCTTATGGCGGCCACAAGTGTATTCGTAGTTGATCCACAAGACGCTCCACGAATACAAGAACTTTGTGACGAAGGAAGCATACAACCATCCTGGTTGCTTTGGTTATGTGTAGCTTTAGGAATACTTTTCCTATTGATGTTGATCATAAATATTTTCTTATGTTCCGCTATGACTTGTGCGTGTGCTAGGACAGAAATAATCGAAAAGGAACCAAGTATCATCGAAGATTACGATCCTTACAGGAGTTGGCACGGAAGTCAATATGGATCAAGGTGATAATATGAAATATTATTATTACCATACTTTACTAATAATTTTGATTTTTTTGTAGATATTCCTTGAATGGAGCTCCTCACAATCCAAAAGGGTACACGTCGGGAGGATCGACGATGAACTCGGCGCGATCGGTATCTTCACACAGCGATCATTATGCCATAGTCCATTCACGACCGGGTAGTAGAAGTTATAACTCCAAACCACGAGGTCCACCGTCTCATATCGGAAGTCATTATAGTAACAAATAGAATCAACTGAAGATATTTACCCTTAAATGTGTTCACCAAGTCGGAATGAACTAGAAGTGTTACTATAGTTGCACTAGAAGTTTAAGTTAATCATGATAAACTATTTAAGATTTGACGTGAAGTGTTTGAAGTTACAACTTGTTAAACGGAAAGCAATTATCTGGGTGGAAGGAATTTGTGCAATTTTTTATTAATTTAACAAAAAATCAACTTTTTTAATACATGTACAGTTAGTCCTAGCACCAGAAAAGGTACTACTGCTGCAGCTACAACAACTGAATAAGATCAGGAACTTACTTATTTTTCCAATCGAAGTAAATGTAGGAGAGTTTGTCGGTTTTTAAATGTCGATATTTTTTAACATCACTGAGATGTACTGTGACTGGATTTCTTGATCTCTTTTCGTCTTGTTTGTTCCTAAAAGACTAGTGTATGGAAAGAACGTCATTATACCAGAATTGAATTTTTCTGGATCCTAAGGTGGTCAGAAAGGAAGGCAGGACGGAAATTTAATAAAAAAATCAATGCATATAAAATAGTGGAAATATAAGGTATATAGGTTGGAAAAAGATCACTATATTAGCCAAGACATACAGCTGATTGTAATTAAAGAATTTAGTAGGATAATCCACATGCAAGCAAAAATTAACACTAAAACTAAGAACATGAAACCATGTAATATAATGTGGATTTTTATGCAAGAAACTAAGATTTAAATTTAAAAAAAAAACAAAGAAATCAGTTCCTCTCTTGAATTCGACACAACTCAATGCGTCAAGCCCTGACTTTGATGATTTGTTTTAGTTTAGTTCATGCTGCATGAATACACCTTAAATGTCTTGATAGTGATAAAACATTGAAATTAATGTAAATAATAGTTGCAGATATTGAAAATGACAGTTAAATCACTTTTGATTGCTTCATGAAAATGCCAACTGAAAATTTTATCTCCACTCCTATACTAATATTGAAATGTAGAAGTAAAAATTGCACATTTTTCTTATTTCGACTTTAACGACTTAAAAGAAAAACGAGAATAGATATATAACATAATTTCAATAATAAATTGTTTGCTGACATCTTTACCTAACGCTTTTACACATAATAATACTCTCTGCATATTCTACAGTTAATATTATTATCACTTCAATTAAAAATGCTCTTAAAATGCTTTCTTCTAAGTTATCGCACAGAGTGAATGAAGCGGTGAACAGACAACCCATTTCCACATTGGTAGTTTCCAACATTAAATTGGGACGCTATTCTTGACCGTTCGTACTTGTCAAGGTCGTGCGCATCTCATAATTTTGCGAATGTCATTTACATTCGGCATTCTTGACCATTCGAAAGGCGATCATGTATTTTAAATCGAGTGGTGTTTGTTGATCGCAAACGACTTGCGTATGCGTTTCACAGAATTTATAGGTTATAGGTATCAAAATCACTGATACATTTTTTTTATCAAATGTATGATTTGCCATGTATTTTACATTTAGAAATGCGAAGGATGTCAAGAATAGCGCACCTGTATGGACAAAGCTGTTATTTCTGACATTTTGTCCTCGTTTGTGTTTTTGACTATTATTTGAAGTTTCCCTGTGCATTAACAGCGCCATCTTTATAGATTTCTCCACCCTCTGACTGTAGCCTATTTTAGACGAACACAACGGTTTAAACCGCGGTTAATATTTTTTCGACCACCTTGGTCTTAACCACCTTAGACTTAATCAAGAAATATCACCATTGAAGATCGCCTAAATAACTTAGAATGACGACTAATAACATCCTGACATTAAGGTGAATAACCAGGTGATAACCAGGATATGTTTACAAAACCAAATTGACAATTTATGTAATAGTTTAAAACTATTATAACGCCTTACAGAGACTTTGAAAATCAAAAAACAATTACCATTCACTAAGAAACAACAACTACTTCCCTAACTATATGCAGCGAAGGACGTTGAATTGACAATTGATATTGTCGGATGTATCAAACGACTTCTCTTAGTTGAAAAACAAGGTATAGCACAAATGTCAACAAAAATTGACAGCAGGCAAATGGAATTCAAGCATACAACATGACATACATGACCAACTTGAAACTACAAAATTACTATTATCTATGCTCACGTCATGCAATGTTTTCAATATTTTGTCCACGACCACCTAATAATAAGTCAATATTTTACCTCCTAACTAAAGGTATATGGTACCCATATATCAACTGTCGTGAATTATGGTTCATAATACACTGTAGTGTATTATGGTTCATAATTCACGACTAGAGATGGGGGTACAATATGAAATAAACTATTAAATCTGTGTATTTTGTTCAGGAAATTTGTTTCTGACATATATCGTATCTATAAAATATTGTAATTTTTAGAATTGATACTTTTCATAACGATATTTTCTAATATTAAGTATTTTAAAACAATATATTTATAACGGTGCGTTGTATTGATACTTTCTACAGTATCGCCCATCTCTATATATGTCAAATTATTTGAAGTAGATGCCACAACATTTTGAGGTTAGTAATATGCCAAATCGCTACTGACTTTTATTTATTAATAAATAAATTAAGTGTCGTGGACAAAGTATAGTATTCTACTCGCAATTTATGGCCTGCGGCTCGTGACGCAAACGTCACCCATCGTGAATTATGGCTATCATAAATTGCTCGTTTAATAATATACTATAAATTTGGTGTGAAACATTTTGTTTACATCTGGGACTATTTCATTCACATGGGAGATAACTAATGAAGATTGTCAGAGATTGTTATTTTAGTCAGCACCTCAAATTTTTGTTATTTATAGATATAATTACTCGACTCTACATCACGTCCGTTATGACACTAGTAAACATTTTGTAAATAATTTAAAGTATATTAATATAGTTTCTCCAAAAATACTGCTATCGTCAAAAATATATTTTGTGAAATAATTTACTATAATCTAAAAGACTACTTATATCTACTGTACACTCCTGTTATTATTGTGATATACACAGCTCCTCGGTTTTGTACCTAATTAAAATTCAACTGGTTAATTTTCTCTCAATTTATCAATTTTGAATATTAATTTGGCAGCCGAATTTATCTAGTATTTGTATACCTACCTGAAGTTGATTTAAAAACTAGAGGCAGTAATGCATTCGGTTGGGACGTTATGGCAATATTTTTGTTCACGTGCATGTCTCGTGTATCTGTTCGTTGCTTCTCAGATGTGAATTAACTTTAATATTATTATCTCATGGTAAT
>CAJUYH010000663.1:0-24643 GCA_910591685.1 Galerucella tenella
TGTTTAAAATGTATACAATTTTTTCGTATTTTAATTCCTTTCGAACAACAAAGGACGCGATACTATTAATTAATTTAATAACATAGATTAGGTGAACTCCACAAATAAAAATTATTTGAATAGAAACTATTGCATGCCTATAATAAACCACGTAATTTGTTAAAGTAAATAAAGGATGAAACTCGTTTTGTTTTCATATTTAATGAGTAAATATTAAAACTTTTTATCATATGGTAATAATTTTAAAATTGTAGTGTGGCAGCAGAGTGACAATATTTTCATTAACACTAAATTATTGTGAATTTTCATTAATTTTTTTTAATAAAAAACAGTAATAGAAAAGTAGAAAACTAAACCCATGGGACAAAGGGAAGTTTTTAAAAATTTTGTCACTCACGGCCGTTTGCTCGGGCATTTTAAGGGTCGCTTGAAGCATAAGGTTTCCTTAATTACTTGCTCGGCAGTATAAGTTTTACTTAAAGTAGCTAAAGTATTACTTGGAATAAGCCGTCGATATTGGAGGCTTAACAGGTCCTTAAATTTTAAGTTGTTATTTATAACCTCACTTCTGTATCTGTATCTGTAGAGTAGGGAGGGTGAGTGTGTAGGTTCACAGCACTTAGGCCACATGTGACCCATTGTACATCCTCCCGAGGAGTTGTCCTCCCAGGTCATCGTCCATCCTGTCCTTCTCAGGAAGGTGGACAGGTCCCTAGGAGACATCTCCTTTATATCGGCAGGTGTAGGCCAAGACTCACCGAACTCACACTCTCTTATTGACGGACACTCGCATAAGACATGCCTGACAGTTTCATCTTTCTGTTCACACATCCTGCATAGAGGTGTGTCCACTAGCCCCATAGTATGGAGGTGTGTCCACTAGCCCCATAGTATGGAGGTGTTTCCTTAGTTGACAGTGACCAGTCAGAAATCCTACTGTTAAACGTAGGTTTTTCCTGGTCATCGCCAAATATTTCTTCGGCGCCAGCTTCCCATGGTCGCCCAGGGTGATCCTGGCTAGACTGCATCCTTTGATTCCATCCCATCTCTTGTAACTTCACTTTTAAACACGTTCGTCACATTCACAGATCATATATGTCACATTCCAGGCTGATCATGGATATGTTTTTTGAAGAAATTTTTTTAGAAGATCATTTAGACGTTCGTGAAATACTGGATTTTGGGTTTCCTAGACAATTTCGTACAAGAAGACATTATTTTGCCGAAAAATTTGATGATCGAACGCGTTTGGAGGACGTGCACTAGTGCCACTTTCATTTGAAATGACACGAAAAGTACTAAGCAATGCAACGTTGCCGATGCGTCCCACCACTTTGCTAAGGATGGGTTTAAGTTCAGTCGGTGGAAATAATTACATTTTAATCATACCTTAATTTTTAAGCATTACTTAATTTAAGTAAAGAAAGAAAATTACGCGCAAATGGCCTTTATTAAAGTAAAGCTTATTTTTGACAGACCATCAGTAAATTCAATAAAATAAAGTAGAACTTTTATATGTCACACTATATATTTAAAATTAAATGTAGCCTTTATGCAAGCTACTGAATTAACAAAAATTTCAAAACTTGCACCATTTCGCTATAAACTCAAGTAGTTGTGTAAAAACTTTACGTAAATAAGTTTCAACATAGAGATACTACATGAGTTTCAAAGAATAGTTTATTAATTAGGTAGGTACTGTCAAAACTGACAATTATTTCATTATTTAAAATGAGAATTACCCCATAATTTTGATTCAATAGTATTTTTAGATTTATGAACATTGAAAAAAACACTATCAAGGACACAGTTATTTAAAGCAAGTCAATTTTCTGAGTGAATACTTCAAAGTAACAATACTTTTAACACCATTTGAATCCACTTTAATATTACCATTGTAATTTAAGATTTTATTAAATATTATGAAAGCGCGGAATTAGATAAAACGTTGTACGTAAACACGTTATGAAGAGAGCAACATTGTTCAACTCGCGTAATTTGCAGAACTCGCTGGCGCTCGTTTTGGCAAATATTACGCTTGTTGAACAATATCGCTCTTTTCATAACTAGTTACGTAAATAACTATTGTATATTCACGGAATGCTATTGAAATCTAGTTTCCTTTAAAATTAAATTGCACCTGCTATCTTTCAAAATGTCAATTCTATTTGACAGGTGCTTAAATCTGGGTCCAGTGTGTCTTCCCTAAAACTTCACTTATTTCTGATAAATAGTCATAATTCTCGACTATCTTCTCAAATGTATCAAGTTGTATCTGTGGAAGTATAAATTGTCATGAAAGCTGCCGTACTGTATCTCAATTAATAAACGGCTAAGTTGAACAAATAACGGCATCTTAGAATATATATATCCTTTCATAAAGGCTGATTACAACGACAATATTATAAATAATAATATATAATTATAGTCATACGATGAGTTCTTGAAATATACAAAGAATGGAATTATACACGCCGTTGAAAACTGAGTATTTATTTATATTTTCCTATAAATTAAAGAAAAATTAAGAACAAGCAACCTTGAGTGTTTCGTGGAATTAGTTGAAGTAACTCTTGAAATTATTGGAGGTGCTTAGAACATTGAAGTGACAACCGCAAACTCAACCACACAACTGTCCAAATTAGTGGGAAATTTTTTTAATGACGTTTATTTCAACATAAATTCACATTGTGGCATAATATTAAAATTTTTTATTAATGTACTTTCAATTAGAACGAAAAAAAAAACAAACATCAATCATTAGATAGACGGGCATGAAAAAAATGTAATATAATGATAAGGTATACTATAGATGATAATTTTTTTCAAAACCTAATTGAATTATTCTTAATATAATAAATATAATTATTAAAAAGATACCCGCATCGCATCAGGCACCAATTCTTGTTCGATTATCTCGGTTCTAGACCTCATCGATCTCTATTGTTGTAAAATACTATTATTTTTAATTATTAATAGATCTGCGGGAGGTCAATGTTGAAATCTACATAGGTGGTGGTACTGTTTTTATTGAATTCAATCCAGAGTCGTCGTCTGATAAAATATATATATATTATTTAATCAAAACAGTACTTGAGAAAATTATGAAGAACCGGCAACATACCAAAACAAAAGTTTGTGTTAGCCATTCGGGTGGGATTATCGCTGGACATTTTTTTGACAAAGCTCCTGTACAAGTCTGTTCGGCATGTCTCTACCCTCAATATATTAAATTTTTAATCAAATTCCCCCTAACATAAATATAAATGATGGAGAATATAATAACTTACCAATAACAAAAAGACAAATATTTGTATTATTTTAGTAGCTTTGACATACTAACCAATTCAAAAGAATCTCGGGAAAACTAATTCATTATTTATGGATCTATCGATTTCAATCACATTATTACTTCACCAAGTTGATATTATGAAAATAATCGAAAACAGAAAGTATACTAAAGATAATTTTTTACTGAATATATTAACCAATCAAATTACTTAATTTAAGTCATGTGTCAAATTTTATCCAATCACCGCTGTATTACAGCGATTATTTTTTTCACTTGTCAAAATCGGACATTTTGGTGGTTTTAACCAATAGCAATACATTATTCTAGCCAATCATTCGGTATTATACTGATAATTATGCTTCCTCATCGATAAAACCTTGTTTACATCGAAACGTCAAAATTTTACTTTGAATTTGTCATTATTGACAACTAAAAGCGCTTTCAAAAATGAACCCAAACCGATTTAGTGCCATCTCTCAAGAAGATATTGAGCATTTGATACAGAATTCCACTCCACAGAATACAATAAGATCCAAAAAATGTATATGGAATCAGTTTGAAGCATTTTGCAGAATCAGAAACTACCAACTACAAGAAAATACGAGTATTCAAGAAATTGCAAAAATTCTAGGAGACTGGGCAGCAAATATGAAAAAATGTAACGGCGAAGATTACAAAGAATATAGTTTGAAAACCATATGGAATGTAACAGCCAAGTTAATACAGGAAAAATACTACCTAGAATTCAATATGAGCTTCAATCCGTTCCTAGATTTGGAATTTAAAAAAGCGAGAGATGTGCGAAATGCCAAGAGAAAAGAACTGCAAAGTTGTTTAGAAAAAAGAAAGCAAAGTGCAACAGCACTAGAAGAAGAAGAATATGTGAGTGTGATCAGTTCGTGTGACGAAAATACGCCCTCGGGTCTCCAAATGAAGTTCTTTCATATTATTTCCTATGAATTAGCATGGCGCGGAGGCGAAGGTGTTAATTGCCTTATCCATTATATCAGGGAGGAATTAAATAATTCAGGTGAAAAAACAGGACGATTAGAATATAATCCTATATTTAGTAAAACTTGCCAGGGTGGGAATAAAAAATGCACCGACACAAAATGGTTGACACCTAACTCAGAGAATCCTGAACGGTGTCCCATAAGATTGTATAATAAGCTTATGGATAAACGCGGTAAAAATATCACTACAGATCGATTTTTCCTTACTCCAAATCCTTATTGGAAAAATGCAATTGCTACTTGGTATAAAAATGTACCAATTGGTAAGAATGAGATGGGCAAATGGTTGAAGAAATCAGCTGAAAAATGTGGACTTGACACTAAGAGAAGAAGAATAACTAATCACTCAGGCCGATCAACTTTGGTTACTCATCTAATGAAAAAAGGTATACAGGAACAAGAAGCCATCAAAATAACAGGTCACGCCACAGCAGCTTCGTTGAAACCATATTTACATATTGATGCCGAACACCATAAAAATATCATGGATAAAGTTAGAACGAACAAATCGGTATCCATTGCCAATACATCAACAACTGCGGCAACATTAACCAATACATCCAACACTGCGGCAACATCCACCAATATTATATCCACACATGAGTTGGAAGAGACAGCTGTTCCTGCTGCCCAAACTATTTACAAAAACTGTGTTTTTAATAACTGTAATTTTTCGAATAATTAATTTTTTCTCTTGTTCAAAAAGTTGATTATATTTCCAGTTAGCTTATGTATTCTTCGGATTCAATAAGATAATAAAATGAAAAAATAAAGCAAAATCCTTTTAAATTGTTGAAAAAAATAATCTTCCCAAATACAACTCGCTCTTCAAATTTTATCACATAATTTTTTATTTTCATCACTCAAACTTGTTTATTTGAGGCAAAAACATTCAAACAAACCGAATTTAGATAAAATCACTCCTCCTAACGGAGTCGTGATTTTATCAAATCGGTTTGTTTTCAAATTTTTGCCAAATAAACAAGTTTTCGTGGAAAAGAAAAAATTATCGATAAAATTTGAAGCACTCGTGGTATTACCTTTGATAATACCCTACCTGTGGTGTTTTCAGTTTGGTGTTTTTTTTTTAAATTAATTAAACGTCAAACTGACAACTGGATTAAAAATGTCGCGAAGTATCTAACGATTCAATTAATTTACCAATTGTACTTTTCACAATTGTAGTTTTAAATAAAAATGAATAATATTTGATTAAAACTAATAAAGTTTGTATTGAAAATTATTGAACATCAGATTAACAATCAATTTTTTGATATCTACAAAGTAAAAAATTGTCTTATCGAATACTCCTCGGGTCTTTTTAAATACTCAAAATTATCTCGGTATTATCAAGACCCTAGGGGTATTACTACTGATAATACGGGTGTTCCCATCTCTGCCGTATCATTGGAATTGTTGGTGATGATCTGTTGTAGCATTTTTTTGCATATTATGGGGTATAAAGAAAGATGCTATCAAGTGGAGACTAAAAGTGATGGACAAGAAACTCTTTTGAATTTTTCTCAAGAGAATGCAACTAATTAAACTGATAATAGTTTCTTGATACAACATGCTCTCAGAGACAGGAGAGCTATCACTATATCCTATCAAACTGTTATAACACGTTGACGTGAAGCACGATTGAGCAGCAGAAGACCGGTCATAACACCCTTGGTTACCAAAAAACACAAGATTCAATTTCACAAAAATAACATCAAAATTGGATTGTCAATTATGGGAAACAAGTGCCCTTATCAGATAAAACCAGAGTTAGCTTCAAAGGTGAATGTGAATAGCTAAGGCCTTGTGGGAAGAATTAGCTTCAATGTTCGTACGAAGGATAACGCAGGATATCGCTCCTTTCTAAGTGACTAGATAGGTTGTTGGCTACCTAAATGATATTAATATCCTTTCATCACAGTGAGGAAATTGGGAAAATGAATTTTTCACAAGATTTTGTTGGGCATTCGATATCAAGTATGTTTTGACAAATGAATGCAGTGAGTAAAGACCCTACACGGTATTTAGTGTTGTTGGGTTTTGTGAATGGTCTTTTTAGACAAATCAAGCCTTATCTAGTAGCACTGAATGTGATAGTTTATCTTGCAATGTCCAGATTGCATCTTCTCCCAGTCCAAGTTTAGCAAGGCATCTGCTTTGAGGTTTCAAAGTACTTTTGCCTTAAACTTGGTACTACTTACCAGTATGCACTTAATTTCTAGTCTATCTGGTGCGAGATAGATCTTTGCCAGGTTCCTAGTCGAAGTTCAGTGCCTATGAATTGTAAGTGGCCTCCTTTCTGGCAAGTTGATTTACTACTTCGGTATTAGTGTTAGTCCAGATGCATTTATTATTGTTTGTTGTTTTGTTCTTCTTTTTTTTTCCAATTCTTAGGTGTTCATTATTATTTCAATGAAATTTTTCACCTCAAAAGAGATATACGCACCTAAATAATTTATGAGTTGAGGTTGATTTTGTTTCCTTCATGATTTATAAATATTCCACAATTTCGAAGTGAATTTTTAATAAAGTCTGGCACATTATCCGGTTAAATAAATTATAATATATACCTTATTGTATTGTTATTTATTTAATTGTGTTTCTAATAATCTCTTTGTGTTTCCTATGCTTCAGTTATAATTTATGTTCCTACGTTGGTGCAGAAACTAGAACACAACAACCAATAAAAACATGTACAGTAGGGTTCGAAAAAAAATCTGACCGTATTGAAATGCTGACAGATTTTGATATTAAATATATTATTTTTGGATATAGTTCAAAACTTTCTTGTATATGTTTATTTCTTATTGTATTTTAATCTTTCTGATCTCTTAGTTTGTGAATTTTTGAAAACAGCATCGCGTTTCTGTGATTCATAATATTTACTAAAATCATTGCTCAGAAATATATTTAAAGTAAATAAGAAGACATGAGAAAGAAGTGAGCCTACAACGATATTTCATGAAACATAGGTACTGTATAAGTAGCTATTTTAAAGAGAAGCATATGTTTCTAGACATGTACAGATAGTTCCTACTTTATGTGACCTTTTATTGTACCGAGTGTCTCATTAAGACAGGTAACCCGCTGTATCTCAAAAACTATTTTCAATTTTACAATAATAACACAATCGTACATCAAAATGATCTTCACAGCAATAGTAACCAGTTTTTTTATATTTTTTTCTAGTAGCCTCAAACCTTTCACTACAGGCATAGTTACAAACTTTGTATTTCCACTAGAGGTGGAGTAGAGAGCTGGAAAATAAATTCCAGTAGATATATTTTTTCTCTAAGCAGTACGAATAGTTTCTGAGATACAGCGCGTTACGTCTCTTGATCAGACACCCGGTACATTAAAACAGTAGAGTTTGGTTTTGTTTTTAAAATTGATAAATAATATCAGCAGGTCAGAATAAAAATCGAAGCTATGGCAGAAGGGAAGTTGAAAAATTAGTTATTAGATAAGTTTTGTCGTTTGTTTCATAGATGTTTTCTTGTTGTTGATGGTTTTTATTTAGCCGTTTTCCTGGCAGTTGCCAGAGTTTCCGCAATAAATAACCAGAATATTTTCAATATAGGACACTACCATATTTTAGGTGTGTGTAATTTTATAGCGCAACTTGAAAGCTTGCAACAAAAAAGTCTGGATCCTATAGTGAACGTTTTTCAACTATATTACATTCTTCGAAAAATCCACTTGAATTGATTTGTTTTTAAGAGCGAAGGAAGAGAAAAGAAGAGAGTAACTAGCATGGAAAAAAGGAACTGGGAGTATTAGATAACAAAAAGCTCAAATGTTGAAAGCTTAATAAGAATAAGCAACAGACCACTAAGGTTCGTGTGGGAAGTATAAGTAAGATAGGAAATCTGGGAAAACTTGGAACTAAGAAGTTGTGGATGTACTGGAAAGAAGAGAAAAATTGGAAGAATCAAAAAAAGATGGCTAAAAAAATAGAAAACAATGGACCAATCTTATATGTGACCAGAAGATTCTAAAATAGATACACCGTCGGGTACGAAAAGGGTTTTTGATTATACAGGGTGCGGCAACAAAAACAGAAATCAAGTAGGCTGATGCAGATGCAAAATCAAATTTAGACATTGTCGATCAACAAATTGTTAGGGAGCCCTAATCGTTCAAGCTTTCTCTCTAGGCGTTTACAGTCGTCTGACTGACACGCACACTGCCTGTTTTCACTCCTCACTTAACCCATAGATTATGAACGCACTTCTTAGTCATCAGTCATTTTTGGCTTAGCGCAAATTTTAAACGGATGGCATTTTTATTCAAATAATTTCATCTTGTTAGGTAATTTAAAGCAGCAAATATCTTAGACAATCTTGTGGCTGTACAAAATTATGTTGCACAAGTTTTAGTTAAACTACTATCTCTGAATTCTCAAAGCATTTGAATTTGTCCATTATTGACCCTAGTTAACAATAGAAAAAAAATATTAACCATAGCTTGTAGTGGAAAACTATTTTCTCCACGACTAAATAATAACGCAGACATTATTTTTACATATTTAGCTGCATAATGATATAAATTCTTCACACCAGTGAATAATAAAAAGAATTCACTCTCGTTAGCCAATCACATTCTATTATTATCAGAATTCGCGCTAAAATGAATTAAAATGAATAAATCAAATCGTCTCTTTCAAACGTCAAATACCTAAGAACGCAAATCGCTTCTGACGCGCGTCGTTTGAAACGTCAAAATAATTATAAAATCATAATTTTACGTATTATAAGAGAAAAAAATTGACAATAGTTGCGATAGTGAATGTGTACGCCTCCCGGAATTAATTTCATTTATAAATGTAAGGGTTCCGATTAAAAATATGAGTTACGTATACCTATATATTTACTCTGAATCGATGTCTCGATAGTATCGGCGAAATTCGTATTCCAGCGCTTGTAAATGAGTTTTTATGTCAGCTTTCAAATTTGCGTCCAGTTTGTTATTTTTAATTGCTGCGAACAGCCGAGAAAAAGATATAACATTTTCAGAAGACAATTTTTTATTCCAAAGTTGAAGCTTTGCTATGAACCCCTGAATATAATCATAATTGCTTATTATAGTGCCGTTTCTGCCCCGAAGTTTCAGGTTTAGCTCATTCAAGGCACCAAATATGTCAGTTAAATAAGCCAACATACATTGAAATGTTGTTTTTTGTTTTTTTTTGCCTGTTTACCACCTTAGTGATAATAAAAAAAATGCAAACGCTTTGCGCCCCCCTTGACATCTCTCTATGCCCCCCTTGGGAGGCGTGCCCCCCTGGTTGGGAACTCCTGCTCTATAGCCTAGTGGTGGTTGACTATGGCGCGGACGATCGACGTTCGATCCTCACCGGAAGTTTTTTCTTTTTAGTCGTGGAGAAAGTATAGTCTTTTACTTGTGTAGAATGGTTATTATTCACTTGGATGATTCCAAAACTCACTCGCTGCGCTCGCTCGTCTTGGAAACATCCGCGTGAATAATAGCCATTATTCTGCACTCGTTGAAGAATATACTATTAATGTATTACTTGTAGACTTGAAGTACTTACGATAATAATCTGGTAGATATATCTGATTATATCTCTACATTGTGTATTTGAAGAAGGGGAAGGAAATATAATCATTGCATTGCATATTTGTAAATAACTACGTCGCGTTTGCGTGAAATATGACATTTTCAGCGGATTTCTAGATATATCAAACTATTTTATTAATGTTAATAGCATATAAATCTGAGTAATAGCTAAATTATCATCTTTTATGAATGGAAACCAGTATATAAATTTTTAAAATGATATGATATCGATCATTAAAAATCGTTAATTCTATGAATTGTCGTCAGTAGTACGAGTTGACGGTCTTGATGTGGAAGAAAAATCGAAACTTCTTCAAATTTATAAACATCTAGTAAGTGGTTTATTGGTGCTTTGTTGTAGCATGAAAAGCTTACATTTTTATAATGTCAAAGACATGTTTACACTGGTAAAAATTTGCGTTGTGAAAAAATAATCTTCCATACAACTATAATTTTTACCATATTTTTACTGTGTGATTTTTTTTGTACTACTAGTTTTTTTAATATCCTTGCACATGTTTACGTTGATTTATTGTGTTACATTTTTTGTTATTTATTTGAAATTATTTGCTAATTGTTCGTTTGTTTCGTTGTTTTTATCCACCTGACGATGCAGTAACTAATTTTCAAATATCACAAATAAATGTATCAATTTATTCTTGATATCCGAGAAAAAGAAGTCACTTTGTGCCAAATCTTGGCAATATGTTGGGTCAATTGAATAAAAGAAAGTATTAACTTGCAAGTTATAACTTATAAGAAAAAGCTAAAACTTCTAAGTAGAAGCTAATACTAATTTTTATTTGAATAAAAACTAGAACTTTCTCGAAAGTAAATACTGGAAAAATCTTTTGAATTTTGAGTGATTACTTATAAGTACTTACTTATATTTACAAGTATTTACTTTTTTCGTTGCATCTCTGACGGATAGTAGTACTATTTTCAGCTTCATCACACACGTAATCGGAGTCTCCAGGACTTTCCATTTCATCTAATGCAAACTCAAAATTATCTCGTAAATGCTTGCTAATGTTATGTAAAACAGCACAGCAAACAATAATTTTTGGAACTTTTGACAAAGATGCTTTAACCTTGTGTCCTAGAATGGGAAACCTTTGCTTTACTTGTCCGAAAACTCTCTCAATTACAACTGTTTCCTTGGAGTGAGTGATATTGAATAATTCTTCAATTCGGTTTTGTGGATTTTTAAAAGGTGTTAATAGCCAAGGAGCAATTCCATATCCACTATCTCCGAGAAGGCAGAAATTACCCCGAAATCTTGCCATATTTTCATATACGGAACTTTGTTTCCAAGTTTTGGAATCGTGAACACTTTTGCACTTGCACATTTATGCTAGCAAATCCTTTTCTATTAATAAAATCATCGCCAAATTCTGGTGGTTTTTTAATTTGAACATGAGTGCAATCTACAGCACCAATGACTGTAGGAATTTGGAATCGATTCGACCATTTAATTCTTGCTTCTTCCATGGCATCTAGATTATATGGAAATTTTATCCAATGGTGGGCCTTTTCTAATATACAATCAGCTACTTCACTTATGGTTTTGCATACTGCAGTATGATGAACGCCAAAATCTTCACCAATACCTGTTTGAAATCCGGTATCACTAACATATCGTAGGAATATCTCCATCTTTTGCCGAGATGCAAGTGCAACTCCTCTGGATTCATCTTTCTCTGGTAAAAAATAATCCGAAATATAGTCTTCACTTTCACTTTCAAAACGCAACAAGAGCTTAGATTTGCTTGTGCTGGTGCTTCTTCTCTTCCTATAGTTCTTCCTGTTACGAACATTTATGAAGTCCACCATGTTTAACAATATACTGGCAACTACCGTAGGAAAAAAGGATGCTTTATGGGTACCTTAAAAATCGTTATAACTTACTAATTTAAGACAGATCTTATTTTTATTCAAATAAAAATAAGCCAGTACTGGAAAAATCCTTATATTTTGAGTAACTCCTTCAAACCAGAAGAGTTTGCTTATGGCCATAAGTAATCCCTTTTACATGAAGTAGGCACTGACCTTTTATTCAATTTATACCAAGAAAATACTCAAATAAGAGGAAGTAGAAGCCAATACTTTTTTTTATTCAATAGACCCAGTGGTTGACTTATTTCTTTATCCACTAAAAAAGCATATTTCTGAATACTATAGCTCAGTATTTATTTAAAATAAAATAGTTACTGTAAAATCAGGCTAAACCAAATTTAGTTTTTAATATCGCATGTTTTATTTTTTCCGATCAGATTATCCGACTTTGCTAAAGTTAAAAACCCCAACATGGACGCAAGATCAACTGAAAGAAGCCATAGATGCAGTGGTCACTCAAAAAATGCGTTTCACGCAAGCTTCCTCAAGGTACGGTATTCCAAAAGGAACCCTTTACGACAACATATTAGGTAAGTCCAAGAGAATGGCCGTACTCGAAGAGGCCGGCTTAACTCACCACGAAGAGATGGCTGTATTAGAGTATTGTTGCGACGTTTCTGTTTCACCTTATAACAGAAGAACCAAGAAGTCTTTGAAGAGCGTTTTAGATTTTGTACAGCGTTTGAGACGGATTAGAGATCCGGAATTCATGTTTACCGGTCTTTCTGGGTTTAGATGGTGGTGGGCCTTTTGTAAGAAACATAGTATTGTTTCTCTGTACTATGAAAATAATGGAAATTCAGGGTTAAATAGTTCGGTTTAATAAATATATGATATTACTTTTTATTCCATTAGATGTTTTGGTATTCTGCAAAGATCTTATCTGTTCCACTAATGTGGTCAATATTTTCAGTAATGCCTTGTGTTGGTTTAATTATATTGAATTAAAGCAATTTTTTCAGTTTTCCTCATGCTTACTTACAGTTTTTCGTGTAGATGAAAATTATATACCTACGATTTGCATTTGCTGTGTAGTAAATTTTAAAAAACGTGTAAACTGGTTCACATGTGCCAATTTGTTTGAAACCTGATCTGGACTACCGAAAATTATGAATAGGAGGGCGCATTAGTTTCGAAAATGCATCTAAAAAATGGGAGCGGGCTAAAATTTAGTTGAGACAAAATTTGGGGTTCGGTATTTTGGAAATAACACAAAAATTCATCGAGATAATCGACATTTGAAAGAAGATGCTTAAAAAGCAGGAAGTTTCCTAAAAAAGTCCTGTATCCCAAAACTTTATTGACAATATTCATAATTTTAATGTAGGGTTGGAAATTGTGGTTAGACCAGGTGATATCATGCTCCATACTCATAAAAATTGTATCAACCAATTTTAAAAATGTGATAATTCTGTCACAGTATAGGAACGAACCAGTAGTATTACTATTATAAATTTCATTCATAAATTGCCAGAGCTTTTGATGACCTTGAACGGATCGCTTTACCATAGGCGTAGGTGGCATAAGTTTTAAAATGACTTTAACGTGTTAAATGTTTTTTCTTAAATAATGTAGAACAGTACACTGATGAGTGAATAAAACAACAGTCTCATACAAAATATTTATTGGTTTACACACACACCATTGCAGAAAAATGCTTATAAACTATAAAAATAATAATGTTTGTTTGTCCGAAAAGCCGTAAAAATATAAGCCCTGTATAATAAATAATGTTATTCGCAAATTCACCACTTGCACTTTGATTGAATAGCAGCACAGCACTGGCCGCCGGATGAGATACTCATCCGAACGACGTTGTAGGTCACAGAGAACTCGGGAGTGTGACGTCACATGATAACATACTGGTTCGTTCCTATACTGTCATTCTGTCATGTTAGGTAGACTCCGTTCCACATAATGAAGAAGCCACTTGAAGTTTGCCTACTGTCTTGCGCGGATACCAAAATCAGTCACTTTTATCTTTGTTTTTCTGTTTCATGCCATCTGTTTCAAAAATGATATTTCATGCTATTTCATTATAGACATTCAAAGGTCATTTTAGATTAGACAATTTCTTGTGCAATATTTTAGTTCAAGTTTTGGAACTATTCAAATTGTTAAGTCTACAATTAAAAATTGTATTAAAAATTGTCAACCCTGTCAAATTGTAAAAGAAAATAGAACAATGTGATTTATTTTTTGTGTTTCTGTTGCACGATGAAAATGTTTTATGAAAATATCATGAATCTAGATAATTTGTGGTTATGTACCTATTAAAGTGGTTGAAAAATATTTCTTGGAATAAACGAGAGATTGAAATGTTAATTGGGGAAAAATCAAAACATGCTTGTTTGTACAATGTAAAACACTCCTTCTCCTCTGTTTTAAAGTTAATATTCGCTTAGTGACATGAGCAGCCGTGGAAATTAATAGATAATAATAATAATAATAATAAATTTATTGCTTCTCAAACATAGAGTTTACAGCAAAGGTTTGGGATTAACAAAAATTTCAATATTCTTCAAGTATAACAGAATGAAAAATAAAATTATTCATTCAAAATGATAGAACTTAATTTTAAGATATTCCATATACACCAGCCATTATTAAATTAATAAATACCTATTTCAAATTTTCCGGTTCCATAACTAAGGAAATTTTTGAAAAGGTTATATTTATTTTATCATCAAATCAAAACGCTGCGCAGAATCTTGAACTAAATATTGTTCAATAAATTGGAATAATCCAAAATAGCTTAAAACAGATGGCCAATATTTCACACAAGAATTCTATTCCAAATATTGTTCCAAAACTTGGACTAAATATTGCACGAAAAATTGTCTAATCTAAAATGACCATAAGGTTGTGTTTGAAGCAATCATTTTCGATTTTTGAAAATTTTTAGAGCTAGTTCATTTGACCTAAAACCATATGCTTCCTAAAAAACATGTTAAGGGAAGAATTATCCGACAAATTCTAATTTTCAAAATGACCCACAAAATGTGAACACGTTACGCTACTGATTTGAAGTTAATTTTACAATATGGCGCTGGTTTTGTTCGAACATACAACTGCAACTTCACGTGGGTTCTTCCTTCTTACGTGAACTTGATGACATTTTCCTGAAAAAATTCCGCCATCCCGAATCTAATGAGCCGTAATAATTATTTTCGGTAAGGTCATACAGCAATTAATGCAAATGGTACATGTAGAATACAATAATTGGAAAATGATAATTTATGACACCTCAATATTCTTAGCTGTTTTTCCTAAAACTCACAGTCATCAACCTCACTTATATGCCATTTATTTTTAATGGTGGAAGCATCCGGCTCGAAGGACCAGATATTATTGTGAGTCTAATTTTATGAAACTCGTTTCTGCCATTTTTTTTCTGTTACATTCCCGTGGGTTGATGCTGGTATTTGATAAATACGTCTTTCTGACTTGACAGGTGAAAAAAGGTGTCTTGCAGTATTATTAAACTTCATTTTCGTCCAAAAAGTTTAGCTTGTGGGAGATGAAATTATAGAGCAGTAGGCAACCTTGAACTTACATTTTAAGATACTCGTAGATTTAAAAAAATATATTCCATTACTGTGTAAATAAAATTCCATTTGTATTTTGTTATGTTTATATAGAAACAATTGTTTATTTGTAAAGGTATAATTGTTAATTTTTTGGGATTCTTACGGCAACTTTGAAATATATTCTATAAGAAAAGAAAATATTTGCTCATTATATATTTTTTTAGTTATGAAGGTCATTATGCAAAATAACGTGTTTGAAAACAATCAAAAGAAGTAAATGCTTCATACGAATCGATGAATGACCCAACTAGCAGTTTTATATTTTATAATGGTTGCGACAACACAAGAGCTAATAACAACTATAAGAGCAAAATTGGAATCACTCTGTAAAATGCATCAATCACCGATAATTTTTCAGAAAATCTCTCACAATAATTATAAGACAGTTGTATAAATATTTCAACAGCTGTTCTTATTATATACAGGGTGGATCGGAATTAATTGACGTATACAGAGATTTCATTAACAGTCATAAATACGAGGTTGATTAAATTGAGAGAAAATTTGGTATATTTATGATAAATTAGATTGTTCAAAAAAATTATGAAACATCTCGGCTAGTTCTAGGGGTAGGTATTCGACAAAATCTGAAAATTGTTCTTTTCTTTTTTACATATGCCGTTGTTATTAGAAAAGATATAAAAAAATGTATGCAATATTTATCGCATTCTGCTTACCACAGCCATCATGCATGAAGTATTCAAGATTTCATCTTGTTTCTAGGGACATCTTGCCTGTTCCTATTTAATGCCCAATTTTGGTAAAGGAGAGCGGACTCAAAAAAGATGATGATTTTTCAAAGACCAAACATGGTGGTAAAATCGTCAGGTATGCTAGAAGTACCTATACTACAGGGTGATCATTTGAATTCCGACACATGTTATGAACCCATAACTTGGAAACCGATTAAGATATCGGGAGGCGGTTTTGACTGAATGGCTTCAGGAATTAAGAATTTTTTTTCACGCTGTTGCCAATTTTGTATTTTTCCCTAGACTCCAGAAAAAAACTTGGGTTTTTTGGAGATCAATAACTTAGACATTTTAAATGTAACACCCTGTATGTTTTTGTACCGTCGGATAAGCTGAAGCTTCTACTTTTCAAAAATATATGGTTTTTTAGCAATTCAAGGTGTTCCTCAGGAGCAGATTATCTTTAAAAGATAGACTGCAATTCGTTGACTACAGTAATTCCGTACATTTTTGTCAGCGCATAACTTCTGAACTAGTCATGACATCGAGGAGCTAAACATAAGAAAACATAAGAAACGTAATAGAAAATATTCAACCACAAATGTTAAGAGACTCTTTTTTAAATCTTCAACTACGCTTGCATAAATGTATTGACAAGAATGGTGGGCATATTCTACAACTTTTGTATTAAAGAATTTAAGTAGGTTAAGTGAGCACATACCTACATATAATTTTGTACCTATTTTTTGTATTTTGTTTTTAATAAATTGTTCTGTTTGACCTGTTTTCAACAACAATAACTTAATCCATATAATGATATCCAAAAAACCCAAGTTTTTTTGTGAAGTCTAGGGAAAAATACTAAATTGGCAACAGCGTGAAAAAATGTTTAATTCCTGAAGCCGTTCAGCTTCTCAATGTCATGACTAGTTCAGAAGTTATGCGCTGACAAAAATATACGGAATTACTGTAGTCAACGAATTGCAGTCTATCTTTTAAAGATAATCTGCTCCTTAAGAACACCTTAAATTGCTACAAAACCATATATTTTTGAAAAGTAGAAGCTTCAGCCTATCCGACGGTGCAAAAACATACAGGGTGATTCATTTAAAATGTCTAAGTTATTGATCTCCAAAAAACCCAAGTTTTTTCCTGTAGTCTAGGGAGAAAATACAAAATTGGCAACAGCGTGAAAAAAAATTTCTTAGTTCCTTAAGCCGTTCAGTCAAAGCCGCCTCTCGATATCTTAATCGGTTTCCAAGTTATGGGCTCATAAAATGTGTCGGAATTCAAATGATCACCCTGTTTTGTATGTAGCTTTAAAAAACATAAAAAATATTGCAATAAGATATTCAGGTTCGTCTTTTTAAAAAATAAAGTTTATAATGAAAATTTTTGATATGATAATTGATAGAAAACCTGGTTTATTAAAAAAAGTTTAGTGAGACTTTTTGATATATTTTCTACACATTTAAAAAACGAGAAGGACCATTTTCGGGTTTTGTCGAATATCTCAGGAACTAGCCGAGGTTTTTCAAATTTTTCTTCAAGCATCTAATTTCCCATTAACATAAATATTTTCTGCATTCAATCGATATTGTAGAGGAAAGTCACCAAATATGGAATACCATTTTGTTTTTGGGATATAAAAAAAACTTCATATAAATTAAATCAGTTTAATGTTTTTACTAATCATTCATACATTTATATGTAGTAATTAACAGCCTTTAATCGAATATATTATTTATCAAATTAAAATCTAACACAAAAAACAAAATCACAAATGAGTAACCAAATATGGAATAGGTATCCATGTATGGAATATAAGCATAAATCAACATAACAATAACAAAAATGGACATTAATATCTTTGAGATCAATTGAATAAATGAAAGTTACATAGTTACTTGCAAAAGTCACAGATCCAAGTATCAATTTCTGGACCAGCACAATCATAATGTGCCCAGAGCCCACATATCAAGCATTTAATTTAATATTCCATAATTAGACACACTAGTTCAAACTCTTCTAAATATTTTTTAAAGTCACAATATTTTAATGACAAAAGATCACAAAATGGTGAAATAAACATAATACCGATATACTAAATAGTATAACACTTACGTAAACAAACAACAGCTGGTAATACTCGTTTATTACTTACCTTTAGAATTTTCTGCACGACAACAAAACAAAACACGCCTGCCACACGTGAAGCATTCGCGCAACTGACTCGATGGTGTGGGTGTAGTTAGTAGACCGAGTGTTGCGTTTCATACTTATAGTCTTAGAGAAATGAAGACATTCCATATTTGGTGACTTTCCTCTATATGTGTATACGTCAATTGAATCTCGTCCAAACAGTTTATTATTTTTATAATACTCTATAATAAATATAGTTTTATAAAATCCAACTTTCAACAGTTGATGGGACACTTTAGCTGCCTACAACAGAATAGTTTTCGATGCATGTCTAATACAACCAATTAGGGTTTCGAAAGTGATAAAATACCAATTAAACAAAACAGTTGCAAAAATCCATCAAATTATAAAATAACTGCTAGTTGAGGGGGTGGATGAATACTCGCAAGTTGGTCACTCGGTATATATTTATAATATTATTGATAATGCAATAGTTGTGCGCAACTGAAGCTGTATTTATAATAATTATTATATTGCTCCCGTTGTTACTGCATGCATGGTATTTTGCTTTAGACATGCGATATTTTATTTTTATAATTTTTTATTGTTAGTTTTAATAACGTCGTCGGTCATTACCTTCGTAATAAGTTATTTTTATGATTGTGAATATAAATGACAATATGAAAATACTGCGAACCAACATGTAATAGTCATAACTTATTGTCATTAAAATGTAGAAATTCTCATAGTTTTGCGTTACGCATAAAAGATCCAATCGAATATTTCGTTCTTGCGGTATTAAGACTTCCAGCAAACTCAACTATTATTGGTAAGTCTTATTTCAAGTGCCAAATGTCACATTTTTTGTAGATAACGTATGTTTGCCATTCCTGGATTGCTTTTCCTATTAAAAGATTCCCTCTCATGTTGAAAGGGATCTTCAAGGACGTCTGCTGACTCATTCTCCTATCTATACATATAAAATGCATTGTCCTGAAACTTGGAGGGTGTTCTTTGTATGACGTAGGCATCCGATATGAAAGGATTTTCTGAAATGCCACCCCAAATGGGTTTAAAAACGGGGGGGCAAAGTTTATATGGGACAACGGTCCAATCTCCTTCAAATTTTTGCATAAATATTCTTCAACTGACGTGCTTCGTATTTTATCAAAATTAATCGCCAACTAAGGCTTAAAAGGTATAGAAATTTAATTTTATTAAAAAATTAATTGTTGGGAGGTGAAGGCAGTCCCACAGGGCAGGACGATCCCGCTATAGATTGATAACTTCCTAGTTCGTCCACTCCATTTGAAAGCAAGTGCTAGGTGATATCAGACGGTTCACTTTTCGTTCATTTTTGTCTTTCACTCGAAATGATACATCTGAACTCAAAATGCAACAAGAGTGCTGAATGAATTCATTAATGAACCGATCCAACGATGTTGGATTTTAGCATTCGGTATCATTCACTCCCAGTCAGAATGAACGAAAAATGAACCGTCTGCACACAAAGAGAACGTTCACTCGGATTCGGCTATTTTGTCTCGAGCTCTGTAGCAGCCGCACGTCACGTTGAGTCGGTAAATTAGCGACAAAATGGTGTTCACCCGACGACATATATTGAAGAATATTCTTTTCTTTGTCATTCACACTAAGTCGTGTGAACATGGAATGAAAGAATAATGAAGCATTCACTTGCGTGAGTATTCACTCGAGTGAACCGTCTGATATCACCTTAACTGGCAGTCAGTTTGAATCACAACTGAAGCCGCGAGATGCCAGTGGTTGGCACGTTCCCTTTCTCCGTTCTCATTCCCTTCCTTTGAAGAAGACACGCGGCTGGCTTATTGGCACGGCCAACGGACGAGTCTACATTGAATCGGCTTTGCCAAAAAGTCATGCCATTGGCAAACAGCGGCATAGTGTGGACGCGCCTTTAAAGGAACACTTAATTCGAAAGAAACAGAAAAAACTTTGAAACTAAACTGAGGAATTTCACCAATCTGAATTTTCTTATAACGTAGTTATATAATCTTTTGACCTTCATTTTGGATCTTGTTTTTCTCTCCTAAATACTTTTCAATTGATCTTTTCATCAATTAATAATGGCAGATTTCTAAAATTATCTATTCTTTGAAAAATATAATTTCCTACTGTCCTGAAAAGGCGCCTGATCCCAGATAGAATTTTAATTTGACTTCAATTGATTTTTAGTAAAAGAATCTGAATTTTGGTTCCATTTTTCTCTCTTTATCTTTTCTATCAGGGTATATGGCTCTAAAGATCACTATCGATAATAAAAAATATGAAACACGTAGACTATGGGTACGGCAAGGTTAAATAGAAACTTTTATATCAAATAATAAGAGATGATTCTGAATCAAGAGAACCTTTTTTCTAAATGTTGATTGGATCAGCTCGTCAGTTAGTTTGCTACCTGTATAGCCTGTTTAAATTCTTTTGTATTTCACCGGCTGGGCCGCTAGCATGAACAGGCCGGCGGTATGTACCTACAGTCGACAGAAGCAAACAAGAGCCCAGGAAAATAAGCGAACTAAAAGAGAGGTCATCGCAACCAGCCAATCAGGTATCAATGTCAACGATTGTACGTTAGTAATTGTAAACATAATCGAGAAAATGATTTTATCAATATAAATCGAATATTCATTTTTTGAATTCGTTCCTTTGTAATCTCCCGCATGTATAATCTCATTAAGGAACAACAGTTGTATGTCCAAGAGAGAACAAAACAATTCCCATCCATGAAACACCCACCACTCTAGACTAGATTGGTCTCGATACACTCTCCGGAGAGGGGAATGTCACATCATCACTCTGTTGTTCTATAGCAATACGGAACATAAATATTTGCCTAATCTGTAGATGCCATTATTAACACTTTAACTTGCGGCTGTTTTTAAACACAAAACGATCACTTCAAAAACTAACAATTCTAAATATATCAAAAGATCCGGATGTTGACATATCATTTGACAGTTGACAGGTATGTTTTCGATTCAAAACATCGATTGTTACTACAAAAATACAACTACAACGACACGGATACGACCTCCAAAGTATCTTGTTTGGTTCTATCGACTGTAGCTCAATTTGGTGAAACCTCGGCATTTGAGTGCTCGAAAATAGACATTAAATTTACTAAAACAAACCACAAAATAATGCGATGCCCCGCTGTTTTTCTGTTTTTTTACCACTAGATATAATTAAATATCTAGTGGTCTGATTTTTAATAGTGTGTATATATACAAGCAAAATAAATATTTATATAAGCAGTATTTTCAAATTGTCCATGATCTAATAGCAATAATATATATTGCCATAAAAAAAATCAATAAATCAATAAAGGAACTGATATAGTTAAGTTTAATTCTAAGATATTTTCCGTGTTTTGTTTGTAAGAACTTTTGCGTTGTTTATGAAAGTTTTCTTAATAAAGAACTATTAACTTTAATTGTCTCATTTTATTTAATCCCGCCCAATTGGAATTAATTAATCATTTTTAATTGATTAATTAACAAAAGTAATGTGTGCGTCATAGATTATAATAATAATTCTAGAAAAACGTCGTTAGACCGTTTAACTGTAAATATATTTATTTATAACAACATAATATTGTCGAATTACTTTACAATGGATCGTAAATTGAATGTTTGTTAGCAATAATAGTTATCAGAACAATAGATATCGATAAAAAATGTAGTTTCATTATTAATTTAATTTCTTAAATCCTCGGAAGTAGAATACAGAGTCGTTCTAGTTAACCACCGATGGTCCTTCAATATTACATCAGAAAAATTCAAAAATTAGTATGCCAGGGGCCCAATCATGAGCCAGTCCAGCACTGGTACAATTTAACACCTCCTTGATTATCAAAGATACTATTGTACTAATAGTCCAGTCATTGGGATTTCACCTGTAAATAAAACGAATAAGAAACTGGGATGCACGATTAATATTGCGCTTGAGTATAGCTCTTTTCACGATCTAAGAAACTGACCTGACTTGACTTAGACTTGAGATGCAATAAAACCATAAAACTTTTCGAATTTACCGTGCAGAGCCGCACTATACTTGATACTACTATTGACCTTGAATATTTAAGGACGAAACGATCGGCATTTTTCGGCAAACTGAACAATTTAAAAACGTATGAATACAATGAGGTAAAAGGCATGATGATTGATTTTGAGAAAATAAGGGTTTTAAAGGAGAAATTGAGTAGTAATGGCGTCTCTGTGACATCACACATCTGTAAATACTTCAAAGATATTTCACTGTTTGCAAATTGAAAATATATTTTGATCACTAATTGTGTTTTATAGTCATGGATATTCTAAAACGAGTAATAGTTATTTAACCAACAAGTGTATTAATGAGGGCCATTAACAATCGAGATTTACTTTACCTTTTAATACTCGTGTTAGTTACAAAGCTTTTCGGTCGACTGTATCAGTTGTATTCGTTTTCCTCAATATTTAAAAACTTAAAATATTTATTTGTTTCATAGGTAAGTACTGTCAAAAATAAATAATGACATTGAAATGTCACAGAGAAGGTCGCCAGTTCAAATGTCACTGTTTTCGTTTTTCTTACATTATATTTTGGATGTTTCATTGTTTCAACACTAATAATATATTATTATAATTTTGTAGAATAATAGAATAAAAAACGATATGTACCTAAATCAAAAACTAGAAGTATTACATACTAGGATTCATTTTTTGAAGGCGTTTTTGCATGTCAATATGAATATAATGTATAAGATGTGCGTTGGGTTGCCTGCAGAAAATCATTGATCAATTTAGGTAAATCATACATTACTTGGGTTCATTAATGTATGATTCTGTCCAATTTTGAGAACGTTAATAGCATATGTTGATACACGGTCGACGGAAAATATCATTTAAAGATGTAATATAATATAATCACAATTGTAATGTAAAAATAAGTGATTGCTTTAGAATATTTATATTCTATACAAGTATTACAAATGATTATTTTCAGTTATTCTTAAGAACTCTCATCATGCCTATTTATCATATTTTTCAATAAAAAGTTGTAAGCTTTCATCTACTTGACTTTTATAAAAAGAGCTAGCTGCTGACTTTTCAAGGTCGTTTTCTCAATGACAATGGAACGAAAGGAAACGGAAAAAGTATGTCCGCAATTCTTCTTGCAGCATGGTTGCATCTGGTTGCATCTGGTTCAATTTGTATTGCAGGTTGCATGCAATTCTGAGGGTAACGTTTTTGTTACCAACAAAACAAAAGTTGATAATTTTAGAAATTGTGTAGTTTACAACCAAAACAAAATATTAATATAAAAAATTTAAAGCATGGTTATAATTATTCTCCTATTTTTTATAACCACACAATAATTATGTTGTCAAAATCTAAAAATACGTGAAGTTGCGCGTGAATAACCCTGAAAATTAGAAACATTTCTATATTTTTCAAGCCTGAGAGTTGCAGTAAAAATGGCCGTAACGCATGCGCAAGTATTATTCAAACAAGGCCAGCAATTAAATTGCTAGCAATTTCTTTAAAAGGCTGTAGTGTAAGACTAGTCTAAAAAGTAAAACGATTGTCAATAGTTGCAAGCAAAATCTTGCAAGGCCACAGTATTGCTGCAATACATTGAAGAAGAATATTCTCAAGTATATTCTTAACAAGAAAAAATACAAATTGTTTAAAGAAGAGATTCACACTATATAGTAGAAATTGTAGTGTTTTTGTAATCGTAAAATATCAGAATTGCCAAAGTTTTATTGGGGTTCTATGAAAGACAGTGTGGACGACCAAAAACAGATATCTTTGACACAATTATTTTAAAAGAAAAGCTGAAATACGGCCATTTTTGATTCCAACCCATTAGTTTCAAACAAAGGACATTATTTATAGAAATGAATAGATGGAATTTAATTACTAAGACAGTTGGAATAGTGTCAGTTAATCTAATCTATTGAAGGTATTCTTCAGCTGACATCCTTTGATTTATTTTCGAAATAATTCGCAACCAAAAGAGGTTATACAACTTTGTAGATTTAGCAATGGTTTTACTGATGCATAATTCGGCTTCAATATTTTGTTGACGTCGATAGCAATGACTCAATAATCACGCAAAGACATTTGACAGACTTGACAATCAAATATTTGGTTGTTACAAAAAGACATGTCAATACCTATAAGATAAACTCACTAGCAAGAATAATAGAGATATGAAAATGTAGTAGAATAAGCCAATTAGCAATTCAGAGTTCCGTAAAATAGTTTCTACTAGGAAAAATCACAACGTACTTTTCGTAGCAGGATGCAGGATAATTTTTGTTGTAAATGTTTAAAAAATAATCAGCTGATGGTAAGTGGATAACATGTATGCACTTGCCCTGAATACATATACTGCAGAAATATTGGCATA
>CAJUYH010000663.1:24743-84777 GCA_910591685.1 Galerucella tenella
AAAAATAGATTCTTGAGCTGATTTAAAAGTTCTTTATAGTGTTATATCTGAATTATGAATAAAAGCAACAAAATAAAGTGGAATATTTCTAAATTACATTCGTTGGGAAAGTAATTTTATCAAGACATTCCCCTCATTCGCTTTACGACAATCTGTTTTTTGGGATTCATGCGCATTGTATTGTTCATATCCTAACAAAAAGATTAGTTAACATTATGTGTGCTTCAAAGATACTTACTTATCTAATCGACTTTGATGTACTTCAGCATAAACAATTTTGAAAATATAATGAGTTGCCATATTAAAAAAATATTTCAAAAATAACAATAATCATTTTTCTTTTTAGTTAGTCTATTGGGAATTTGAACCACTATATTTTTTTATTCCAACATTTAGGTAGAGCTCCAGCTACCGTTATCAAGAATAATTAAGTTTTCTCAAAATTGTTGGTCCTTATTTGACACTACAAAAAAATTCGACAAATAGACAATCAATAATATTTTGAAGTTTGAAACTGCAAAAAATTTGTTATCTAATTCACAGTAGATCATATCCTTGGTAAAATGTGAAATACAATATTTTATTTCACATTTTACCAAGGAATGGACGGTGAACCAACAATTTTTTGCAGTCTCAAACTTCAAAATATTATTGATTGTCTAGCATTCGAATTTTTTTCATAGTGTCATAGAGGGACCAAAAATTGTAGACACTTAATAATTCTTGATAACGGTAGCTGGAACTCTACCGAAACGTTGGAATAAAAATACAGAAGAAAAAAACATATTTAAACAGCTTCTCAAAAAGTTAAAAGGGCAAAAGTATAATGACTTCATGAACAATCTGTAAAAAATGCATACAAATAGAATGACGATTCCCTAGTGTGACTCCCTAGAAAAGACGTCATATTTATTATTAAAGAAAACAATGTAATGTTAGTTCCAAACAAAATAAAATCCCAAGCTGCATTACATATATCCTTCCACGTAAAATAACGATATTTTTGGACAATGTTAGGTCATATTTCACGTGGAAGAACGTATGTTCTGCGCTGGTGTTTGTTTACATCGTCGGCAGCTTGGGTTTAAATTAAAATTGGAATGTAACGGACCAGCCAATAACTCTGAAAGTATTAAGCTAAAATTTCATTCATGACATGAGAAAGAAACACCTTCTTGGAGACCAGAACACTTTTAAGGTATCAGCACCAAAGTAATATTGGAATAAATAGGCAACGCAAGAAATAAGAGGAAATTAATCAGCTGGGAATAAATGAATGCCTGAGCAGGGTGAAACTACACAAAGAGAGACACTTACTGAAGCCTGCAGGTATCCTAAAATTCAGGAAATGGGTCTAAAGGTACTATTAGTATCTGAGACTTTCTCTCAGGAACTGAGTAGAAGTAAGGGGGCACAATAGATCTTTAGGTTTCAGTGATTATCCCCTTACTATACATTCATGAGTTTTCACTTACTCTTTGCTTCAAAGACGTGCATTTAGGGACATTTTCTGGTAATGTATTTGAGAATATTAAAAAAAATAAGTATCATCCAGATAATTTCAAATTCAATCATATTTGTGGGGTTCAGAGTTGATTTTTTAAATTTGGAAAACTTATCAAACAAAATATTCAGCAATTCAGATTATTAATTGTGGTAATTATGTACATCAAAGTCGATTCGTAGCCATTAAAATAATGTGTGTACAAAACTAAGTAAATAATGAATAGTAAATATAAAATATCTGTGTATCCATATATGGAGAGTATATAAGTTATATTCCCTTTAAAACATACCCGATCCCATAGAACAGTCACTGTATTTTCTCAGTGCAATAATAAATCATAGTTTTCTGGATGGTTAGTTATTTTTTAATTTTTAATTTTTTTATAGTACGTTTATTTAAAAGAAGAAAAAAAAGGTCAGTGATTATCAGTATTTTATAATTCAACTGGTCTCCTTAAATTATTTTATTTATTTAGTAAATATTGTAATTACTTCAACTGTATAGATATTTAAGCCATATAATAAATAAGAATTGTACCTACTGCTTTGTTAATTTATCGCCATTTTTTAGCTTCTAATCAACCGAATGACCAGAATCATTTTTACTGTCAACTTTACATTTTTTGCAGATGCTTTCAATAAAAAATCAATCAAATAGGAAGAATGAAAACAACCAGACAAAAAGAATGTTGTCTTCTTTGGTTCGCTGTATGTTTTATGTTTCCTATTAAATATTTTTCTTTAAAAAGCTGTTTCAACTTGCCAACTGAAAGATAGGCAACCTTTACTACAACTGAGAAAACCTTGGACGTATGTACCTCAGATCTACCTATCACTTTATAGGTATAGGACAAACTATCTTTAAAAACAACAACAAAAAATAGTACATTTTTATATTTTACCTCGCTTATTTGACAAGATAATTAATAATAAAAAAACTGCATTGAATTGCATTAAAGTACCCTCCTAATGGCTTATAAGAAAATGTTTCACATTTGACAGCCCTACCTCTCACTTTTTATTTTCAAATGGCCCCCCTGTATATTGTCATTGAAAATTGCGAATACAACGATAGCACATAGTCACTGCTGACAACGTAAGAGCTACAATTCTAGGTTGAAGTATTTTATGTTTTAGATGATCAAAGAACGCATGCATTCATGAAGCATCTTGTAGAGTTACACCAGCTATGATTCAGACGGGGCCTGCATAACACTTTTAACACGTTATGCAGCTTGCAAAGATTCCACAGGAAATAATTTTGAACACTTGCTGTAATTTTTTGCTCCTTTTTTTGAATTGCTTAAGAGGTATTTTAGTTGAAATTCATACTTCATGAAATATTGATGTTTTTGTTATTATTAATTGAAAAAAATACGTATGTGCTATCGGTGTATTCCAAATAGAACGACAAGCAATGACAATATACAGGGTGTGCCATTGGAAAATTAAAAGTGAGGGGCTGTCAAATGTAAAACATTTTTTTATAAGTCATCAGGAACGTACTTTAATGCCATTCAATGCAGTGTTTTTATTTATTAATAATTATCTTATCAAATATGCGAGATATTGCCTGTATACGATAACTTAGGACACCCTTTATAAAATATACACTATACAGGGTTTCTCATTATATTTTGACCCTCACTTATTTTCATCAATTACGGGAATACAAGAAAAAGTTTGAAATAAAAGTTGCACCTGTACCGAACAAAAATGTAACAACAGACTGAAATTTGTATACAGGGGGTGCCCAATAAAATGTATCTCCAATATTTCAAATGGGACACCCTGTATTTTTTCATAGTTTTGATTACAAATATATAACATTGTGTAGCATTAGTTTTGTTCTATAATGACGGATGGTACTACAAAAGGGTAACTATATAACTGACATTTCAAAATGAAACAATTATATTAATTTATTATTAGCTGTCAGTGCACCGCCACATAATGTCGTAGCCGATAAGAGCATTTAAGTAATCAATTTCCTGTCAATAAGGGTACCATTAAATGGTCGCCAAATAGTCTCGATTTAACACCATGTGATAGCTTTTTATTGGGGTTTTTGAAAGAAAAAGTGTATTTTGATTCAAAAACAAACCAATGGTTCAATAAAACTCAAAGTCCAAACCACAGAAAATTTAATTAAAGTCCCTCAAAGGACACTTATGATGCTACTAGTTTCGGTACAGTATTACCACCATCAGGCTGTATGGTAATACATATTTATATCAAATAATTTCAAATTTAACTTGAGTGGTAAGGAAAAAAAAGAAAAGAAAAGGGAAGAACATTGGAAAATTTTTAAAAACTAAGTTAATGAAGGTAATTAAAACTGTTGGCCTAATGGACTATGCCAAAAGGGGGTTTAGTGAAAATTAATTTTAAATTTACATTTAAACTGTCCAAAAGGACTTTTCAGTAGGGCTTGGTAAAGGAAAATTTATATTACAATTTGATTTCGACAATGTCTGACTTTAACATTGAAGTTGTTAGACAGTCCTAAATTAGCCACTCGATGTGAAAGTCAGACATTGTCGAGATCAAATTGTAATATCAATTTTCCTATACCAAGCCCTACTGAAGAGTCCTTTTGGACAGTTTAAATGTAAATTTCCCCCTTTTGGCATAGTCCATTAGGCCAACAGTTTTAATTACCTTCATTAACTTAGTTTTTAAAAATTTCCCAATGTTCTTCCCTTTTCTTTTCTTTTCCTTCCTTACCACTCAAATAAAATTTGAAATTATTTGATATAAATGTATTAACATACTAAAAAATTTTTTTAACGTTTTTGGTAACAACCTATTGTTCTTTGGATTATATGATTCATACAGCCTGATGATGGTAATATTGTACCGAAACTAGTAGCATCATAAGTGTCCTTTGAGGGACATTAATTAAATTTACTGTGGTTTGGACTTTGAGTTTTATTGAACCATTGGTTTGGATTTCATACAACCACATTTGAGATATTGATGAGCTCTTGATGAGTTAAATATTAACTCTATCACGCGCGGAAATTGAAAATTTAAATGGTCAAATTATCACAGAAGCATTAGAAAATTTGAAACGAATTTGTGCATTGATAACAATGGAGTGCCTCTATTGTTATTTTAAATGTAGTATTGTATCTTAAGTCATTAATTTTGTTGAATTTCTAAATATATGTATGTATGTATGTATGTGTGATTTTTGGGGTGACATTCACTGAGACCTAAAAGGTCTATTGTGCCCCCTTACTTCTACTCAGTTTCTGAGAGTTTCTCAGAAACTAGTAGTTCCTTTAGTCCTATTTCCCGGAGGAATTTTAGGATGTCTGCAGGCTTCAACTTAGGCAAAAGTTCCTCTTCTATCCAGTAATCTCCCAGGTGCTGTGCTCTAGGATTCTGGAGTTCTGTGCAGTTGGAATGTTTGTGGATGGAGGTTTCTTCTTCCATTCCACAAAATCTGCATTCTTCTTCCTCCACTATTTTGAGCTTCTTCAGGTGCTCATTCAGGTTCTAAATATATACTCGGGTTGTTTTTGAACTATATGTGAATTTATTTCTTATCTTATAGTAGGACCATACGCCATTATCGAACAAAACTAATGCTACACAATGTTATATATTTGTTATCAGAAAATGCAGGGCTACTTAAAACTATAAAAAAATACAGGGTGTCCCATTTGAAACATTGAAAATGCATTTTATTAGACAATGGTATACAAAATTCATTCTGTTCTTAAATTTTTGGTTGGTACAGGTGAAATAATACAACATTATTAGAAACTTTTTTTTGTATTCCTGTTAATAATAAAAATAAGAGGGTGTCAAAATATAATGAGAAACCCCGTACTTTCACAAATCAATTCAACTTTTTATATATATTTTTCCACTTACCTTTATTGATGCGACTAATTTCCATCAGCGCCTGCGAATAATGAAAGTTGGATGTAAAATTATGGATAATACAGAGACGAAATCAAAATTTTATATAAACTGCAAATAAATATATACATTATACTATAAACATCTAATTGGTGTGTTCAAATATGATGTCATTCAAGTATTCTGTAAAGATAAGAAAATCACATCCTAGATTTTACAATAATTTTCAAATATTTTATCGATATGTATCTATATTTTAACGCACAATATTCAAGTCAAAAGTATATTTTCATATTTTCAAACAAATATAGAAGACTATTTACCTGGACTTAATTTCTATCAAACACAAAAGTGCAATTTTGAGTTACAAATGGTTTCTAGATGAAAAAACTGTATGACAGCAACTGTCAACAGTTTTTTCGAGTTTACCCGCAGCAAAACCTGACAGCTGTTGTCACAATGCAAAGTAATATCTTTCCAACAAAATCTTCCATTTTGTTGGCACCAATACACAAGCAAAAATATTACTTGACAACGAGTTTTTTCGATTTTTTTTTCAGAAAAATTAGATGCCCCTATGATATTTCTTATGAAAAAAATTGCATTATTGGAACATTTTCTTATTTTTACTGAATATGACATATGGATATGGTAAGAAGCTATTATTACATGAACTGTAGCAATGCCAAATGTATTATATATGTTACGATGTAGTAACGAAAATTAGTAAAAATTAGGTGTTGTGTATGTACAAAATGTAGTGCAAACAAAAATTGTTCACTTTAAGTAGCACATACAGTATGATTATATACCAGTGTTTCTACACGAGAACCTTTTTTGATTGTTTCCTTCAAATCAATAAAAAACGTAAGAAAAATATGTAAAATTTAACTTCCTGCATGAACGATTCTTTAAATCCAAAGGCATTTTTTCTAAATTTACATAGGTACTTATTACTAGTTCCTCGAAAGCTTTGATTTTATCACAAAAGTGCTAAAACTTCAAAATGTTAGTTTTTATTACAAACAATTGAACACAAAACGCATATTAAAAGATAGGTCACTACTATACTGCAATTTTTTTTGTATATTTTACATTTAGAAAAGCACCATACGCCACCTACACGAATCTTTAGAAACTATAGGAAAAATATAACTACAATCTTGTACAAAAACAAAAGCTTCCAAGAAATTCTAGTACGTTAGTTGCAAGCTAACTAAAAAGGAATATAATAAAAGAACTATTGTAATTATTATAAAGAAAGAGGTAAGAATCTAATACTTGGTTTCTAAAACAGTTAAATTCAAGACACATTTGCAATAAGTTCAATACATATTATAATTACAATTAGGTACCTACCTACTTAATTATTTTTTAAATATAACTTTGAATATTACCGTTGATTGATAACTATACCAATATTTTAGCATTGGCGTACGTGTGCAGTTTGAATTGGAAAGCACAATGTAATGTTGTAGAAATACTGGTCTAGAAAAAAAAAATCACAGACTTTTATTCTTTCATATTAGTTCTTAGAAAATTCACGAGCCAACAAAAATATTTTTGTGATTTGTTTAGGATTTAGGACATAGAATAAATAATATGTACAAAATTTATATAAATCTATATATGTAAAAAATATTACGATTTAAAATGAAAAATTATAATGCCTTCCTGCCATTTGAGGGTCTACCACACTTATTTGACTTTATGCATCTTGAGACGTGATAATATTTTCAAAAAGTGGCCTTTGACATATATTTATTCCTTTTGGATATCGCGGAGTCTTTTGGATCTATTATAGTATATATTTCTTTGACTTTGAGTGAAATCCAAACATTTATAATGTTAAAACTTTACAAAGTATATTTCAAATTACGAAATATATTACCTGCAATACCTTAATTTTATAAACTACTCACATTTCCAGCATACTCATATAGTTAATATCTATTTTACTAAGTATATTTTTCGTTATGTATTCTTTTCTGTTTTTGAAACATTAACATCAAAACTAGTTTATTTTAAAAGGACATTCTACAAACTGCAATGAAATGGACAAATATCTTTTGTAAAGTAACATTGATCAAATGTTAGGAACATTTTGGTAGTGAAGTTTGTTTATAACTAGGCTTAATGTGTTCTAAAAAAAATGTAGTAAGTGCCTTCCAAATCTTGACCACTTATGTCATCCGAGATACTAAATTAATAACAAAATTTTGCATTTTGATATTTTTGGTATGGTATAACCCTAAATGGCATGTTCTTTTTTCATATCTCTGTAAAAATTACATTTATATGAATATTATAAGCCGGTAAAAAAATGTGAGATTGGCATATTTAGACATGTATTCACCCAAAATTCAGCTTTATTTTAATGTATACTATAATATAGTTCGATGTTAGGTCAGATATAACATAGCATAACAAACCTAAAGATATGAAGAATAGTCTCTTTAATTAGTACCTACGCAATACATATTCAATGACGTTGTGCTACTTGTCTGAGATTACATGCAATGGTTCAGTTATACACTGTTGAGTTGTTATGTTGGTGATTCCACTTACAGTTTACTTTGTATTACTTTTATACAACTTTATTTATTGATTGTCTAATTTTTAGTTATTTACATCATTGCACATCATTATTTCATGTCTGTATGGTGAATTAAAATAAAAGTTTAAATGAATTATAGTTATTGTCATGCAAAGTCCTCTTCTTCCTCAATCATTTCTACAAAAAGGTTTCCACAATAAGATCGACGCAAATGAAACATCTGCCCTACGCACAATACGACGGAAACATCGACGTCGATACAAACCTTAGATTTTTAATTGTAATTAATCAATTAAAAGAGAAACATTGCTTGCAGATCCGTTTGGTCAATGCTAACAGATCCTTCAGCACTACATTCTTATGTATAATGTAGGCAACACAACATACATAAACTCTTCAAACATATTTTTTTGTTAAATGCTAGATTCAATCTACTAATTTTCAAAAATACCTGTGAATTATTCATATTATAATTATATTTAATGATGGTTTTAACATTATATTATATTTCTTTATGGTTTTAACATCCACGAGGATTTACAAAATGCTTAAAAATAAACTAGAGCCACTAGAGGAAAAGCGGAACGTATATTCCGTAACGTCAAGTGTCATTAATGTGTCAGTGTCAGTACTGTCAGTGTCAAATTGAAGTTGTCAATATTTGTTAATACCGTGAATTATTGTTGTAAATAGTTTACAATTGCTTATCAATATAAATATGTATTTTTTTGAATTAAACAATAATAATAATTTACTCATAATTTAAGTTTGTTTAGTTATGGTGCAAACAAAATCAACTGTGTACGTAGGTAAGTCCTAGAAAATCGTCCTTATAATATTTATAATGAGTGAATTTTTATAATGTTGTCAACACAGTAATTGCTGAATAAACAAATCTATAATATGAAGTTTATACTCATACTGCAGAACACTGAGAACACAGCAGGACAATTTCTGATAGGGTCAGTTGATTGATTTACTGAGTGCATTCACCTTTAGTGTGCTATAATTAGATCTGTATCTAATAACCTTATGTAAACTGAACCATACATATTATATATTTCTAGAGTAACTGCTGGTGTGATGGCCAATGGTACAAAAGACAAATGGGATCCAGGTATGCCAGTTATATTTAATTATCACTCCTTTCACTTAGTTTATATGCTATATTTGTTGTTTTATAGCATTAAGTCGTTTACTATCATCCCTCCAACAAGCAACAAATTTACCTTCAACTGATGAAGATCTGGGATTTCTAAGTAATTTGCTACAGTCAAAAGAACTGCATGCCTTAGTTAATGTTCACAATACAATAATCAGTAATGGCTGCAGTGATAGATTCTTTCCACTACTATCTACATCTTTGGATATTCTTACTGAGATACTGGAAGACATAGCACAGCGATCATATATGTCCCCTGACTGCAAGGAATTGTTTGATCTGTTACAAAAACCACATATTCAGGTATAGGTCTAATATAAATTTCACTTTATAACCAAATTAATTTCTTTTTTTGTGTTTTCAATTCATAGGGTGTTCTTTATTCTCATGACTCTGTAGCTCAAAAAGATTATTATCCTCATTTGCCAGAGATACCCCGTGAAGTTGAAGATGATGAAGAAACTATTAAAATTGTACAGTTGGTCAAGAGCAGTGAGCCTTTGGTGAGTAATTTCAATTTTAATAAATGAAAAAATAAATACCTAAACATAAATATTAACCAAATGGCTTTTAAATTATTTTCAATTGGGTAGTATTAACATTTAATTTTAACAATATTTTAATAATAATAACATGAGGAATTTTCGAAAAATCGTTTTGCTACTGAATGCAAATCAAAATTTTCTTTCTTTCTTGCAAAGGCCGGGGCACAAAGTGCTGAACCTGTTGTTGTAAGTATCACTGAATGAGTTTTTCTCCCCTTCTTCTTAATGCACATATTTTCATGCACAGTGAATGTATTTATCCCTTTAAAAGTACCCAGTAGAGAAGCTAGTAAAACCCTTTATTGCTGAAATAGAGAAATTGAAATCCAATGTATAAGGTGTAAGACATGAAATCTGTTATTGTAACGATATGAAACACCCTGTATGTTTTGAAATATAAAGCTTGCCTCTGCCTTTAATTTTTCTATGAACCTTTTTTTGTATCTCTTCAATTTCATACTATAAGTTTATCACCCTGTGTTTATTTATTAATTTTTTCGAAATTTAGGGAGCTACTATAAAAACAGATGAGACTTCGGGTAAAATTGTGATAGCAAGAGTTATGCACGGTGGAGCTGCCGATAGATCTGGATTGATTCACCCAGGTGATGAAGTTGTGGAAGTTAATAATATTAGTGTTGAAGGAAAAACACCTAATGATGTCTTACAAATTTTGGTAAGTAACATTAGTTATTATAACTGTCATTAATTTTAAAAATGTTTTCAAACATTTCTAGCAAAATTCAGAAGGGACAATCACATTCAAACTGATACCCGCAGATTCAAAATCTGGACTTAGGGAAAGTAAAGTTCGAGTCCGGGCTCACTTTAACTACGACTCGTCAACTGATCCATATATTCCTTGTAAAGAAGCAGGTTTGGATTTTGTTAAAAGTGATGTTTTGCACATTGTTTCCCAAGATGATGCATACTGGTAAAAAATAAGTTGTGGGTGGAGTCATAGTATTTATTTTTAAAACTTTTTAGGTGGCAAGCGCGAAAAGAAGGTGATAAAAACATGAGAGCTGGCCTTATACCAAGTAGAGCTCTGCAAGAACGAAGAATAATCCATGACCGTACACAAGCAGTTAAAAATGGTGAAGAAGGTTTGTATAAATAATATTTACTTCCCTTCAATGTTTGCTTTGTGCTTTTGAATGCCTTATCCGACTAAATTGAGTATCACTTTTCCTCTTATTTCACCATCTCACGCATGCAATATCATTCATAAAAACATTATTAACCATTCCCATTTTGTCGGCCATAGGGCTTTGCTCTGTTTCAGCTTTGCCTGTTATAACCTGCAGTCAGTTTCCGAAATCCCCTCGTTGTGCATCCAAACCCAAAACTAAAAAGATTATATATGATATAGCTGAAAACGACGATTTCGACCGAGAAGAAATCGCTACGTACGAAGAAGTAGCCAAATTGTATCCTCGACCCGGTATGTTCAGGCCTATTGTTCTTATCGGAGCACCGGGTATAGGAAGAAACGAATTGAAGAGAAGACTCATCGATACCAATACCAGCAAATACAGAACGCCCACGCCTTGTAAGTATTTTAATATTAACAAGTGTACCTAATAGAAATATGGGATTTCAGTTTTCGGATGAATGTAATTGTCAAATTTATTTAGTCCATGATAAGGTTTGTAGCGATAAAGCAGAGGTTTGTGATGTTCTAATTTGTGTTTTCTCTTATTTTTTGTTTTTTATTTTTTATTTCGACGTTTCGGTACCGTTGTCAAGATTAACTAGTAATAAAATAATTTTTGGTCCCTATCTGACACAACTAAAAAAATATGACAACTAGACAATCAATGATATTTTGAAGTTTAAGAGAACAACACTTTGTTTTCAAATTTTATTAAGGTCCATTCATAGTAGATCACATCTCTGGTAAAATGTGAAATAAAATATTTTCTTTTATGACATTCTAATGATATGATATTCTACTAGAAATGGAATCCAGTGAAGTGCACGTTCCAGGAACGGTTTTTATTGAGATAGCGCTTTATTTTAGCTTATTTTTGGAAATGTTAATAAAACGCGTTTGTTGTTACTTTTTTGTGTATGATCATTTTTGTTTTCAAAACATGTATAACTCAGTTTGGTGATTTTGTGTATTGAAGTGTGTATCGATTAACAACTATTCCAATGATAAATCATAAGAAAACCTGGATAAAAACTTATGATGCTATCCTGATAACGCAGGTAATTGATTATTGGAAATTTCTCTTTTTAACATTGGTAACCAAATTTGACTACATTCGGCTGAAATACTAGCTACACATTTATCTGAATTTAGTTGTATTAAAGCACTCCCTTTGATTTTTCGTCTTTTATTATTGGGCTCTTTCAATATTATTTTTGTCGAATCCCATTGAATTTTATGCCCTTCTTCCCAAGCATGTTTGCAAATACCTGACTTAAAGAACTCCCTATCTTTGATATATTTCTTATGTTCACTTATTCGTACTTTCAATGGTCTAGATGTTTCACCTAAATAAGTAATGCCACAAGGAACTTACAGAAGATATTCTAATTTGTGGTACTGTTGACCATATTTTTTAGTTTTTATAAGGAAAGGGACTTGGAATGATTGGAGATGTAACAGTTATTATGACCTGATGGGTTTATAACGTCCTGAGGTTGTTGTTTGAGTATAAACTTTTGTAAAAATTGAATAGATGAGGCTTTTACTTGATGTAGATCCATAGTAAGTTATGAAATCAAACAATTTTATTTTACCTCCATTCGTTTGATAAAGCTACTGTGTTAGCGAAACGCGTCACTTTATGTTTAATTATAATGTAGATTTTACAAAATAAAATTGTTTGATTTCATAATAAACTTTTGTCCTTTTTGTAATAATGTTAAAGTTACATTTGGTTCTCCCACATTCTCCCAATTTTAGACCAATTTTCTAGGTATTTTTTAGAGTGAGTTGAATGATTTTAAAACAAACCGATTCAAGTAGTTCAAATGTACCCAATATATCAATCAAACTTCAAAGGATCTAAAATGCTTTCCTGTGTCATAATCGAGTGATAAATGCTTTCAATGAGTCTTATTTTTACTGGTTACAATAGTATGTTGTGCAAAACGTGAGAAAAGTACTTTCCCTACATGTTTCACACTATACTTTTTCTACAACTGCACAAATTTAAAGAATAAAAGTATAGTATATTGTGCAGCAAGTGGGGAAAGTTAAACTTTTCTCACGAGTGTGGAAGTTTGTGGTACGAGCCCGAAGGGCGAGGGACGCAAACACAAATTTAACGCAAATTTAAAGAATGCAAGTAAAGTAACTATGGCTAGTAAAACAAAAATAACACTAAAAGTATCCCATCTCTTAACTGTTGAATAATTTCATTCAAAATTATAATAGTTGATGGTGAAATTTGTACAATTTTGTATGGTCAAACTCGGAACGTCATTTCTTTTCATTAAATTCTCTGTTATTAGAAACTACCTTTTCGAATTTGAAAACTTCCAATATAATCTGACAGTTTTGTGACAACTAAGTAGGTATTTGAAGGTGACAGTAGCATACTAAGTTTTTGTTGATTTTATTTGATTCTCCATATAAATGTATGTGGCGTGGGCAAAGTGCCGTGAGAAAAAATATTTCCCACGGCTTGGGCAAAGTGACACTTTGTAGTTTCGTAAATTGTGGGAAAAGAACTATTTTCCATAGCAGTAGTAGAAAAAAGGATTTAGTGACACGTACGACTTCGACAATTACGGAACTAGCCAAACATTACACTCATGCTCAATCCCTCAAGAAATGGGATGGAATCAAAGGATGCAGTCTTCCCAGGATCACCCTGGGCGACCACGGGAAGCTGGCGCCGAAGAAATATTTGGCGATGACCAGGAAAAACGTACTGCCTGGCCAGTGTCAACTAAGGAAACACCTCCATACTATGGGGCTAGTGGACACACCTCTATGCAGGATGTGTGAACAGGAAGATGAAACTGTCAGGCATGTCTTATGCGAGTATCCAGAGTTATCGTCAATAAGAGAGTGTGTTCGGTGAGTCTTGGCCTACACCTGCCGATATAAAGGAGATGTCTCCTAGTGACCTGTCCACCTTCCTGAGAAGGACAGGATGGACAATGACCTAGGAGGACAACTCCTCGGGAGGATGTACAATGGGTCACATGTGGCCTGAGTGCTGTGAGCCTACACTCACCCTCCTTACTTTACAGATACAAAGATAAGAATTTAAAAGGTTTTTCTTTCCATATTATTGATTGTTATAAAAACTGATATGTATATTCTTTCCGTTAGTTACCACAAGATCGATGAAACCCGGAGAAGAGGATGGCAAGGAGTATTTTTTCGTATCCAGAGAAATAATGGAAAAGGATATCGAAAAGGGAAAATTCATGGAATTCGGAGAATACAAAGGAAATTTGTACGGCACCTCGACGGAGAGCGTTAAAGCAATTGTTAACGCCGGAAAAGTTTGTATATTGAATCCCCATTATCAAGCTTTGAAAATGTTAAGGACGCCACAATTAAAACCGTACATAATTTATATCAAGCCTCCCAGCTTGGAGACTTTGAAAGAAACCAGAAATGCTTTTCACGCCAGATCTACCTTCGATATTAATAATTCGAGAGGTTTTACGGTAAGTTTTAAATTTTGTCGATTTTTATGTTTTATTTTATTCAATTCCTACCTTCTACCCCAATTTTTCAGTATTTTTGCATGTTGTAGCTCAAATATTTACTCATTTGAAATTTAATAAGATTATCTGAAAATTTTATCAATCTGGCAACATTGTGAATGTTATTTTTTACCCCTTAAATTGAGTGTTTGCATATAACAGCTCAAATATGACAAGCAGTGAGGTCTCATTTAAAATTTAACAGCATCCTATGAAAATTTGTACATCCGGCAACATGGAAATCTAGTCCACACAACCTGTCTTATGTTTTAGGACGACGAGTTTACCGACATAATAAAATCAGCGGCTCGAATAGAATTTTTATACGATCATTTTTTCGACGAGACCATCGTCAACGCCGATCTAGCTGTAGCGTTTAGTCAGTTGGTAAGTGCTGCCAATAGGTTAGAATCTGAACCTTTGTGGGTACCAGCTTCGTGGGTTCAATGATTTGTTATCGTAATACATTGTTATGTTACTGTTAACTTATTTGAAAGGATGTTATGAGATTTTTAAAGGAATTCGTACATGTTAAACTCGTCACAAATTGTATCAAAATTTACGGAAAAATAATGTTTAAAATGACAATCGAATCACTCTGTATTAAAAACATTTTGGTTGAGTTGAATTTTCTTTAATGAAAACACGTGGAAGATTTATTTTTCCAAAATCAATTGGAGGATTCAAAAATTTAAATATATACAGGGTGTTTTAACTAAAACAACAATTTTGTGAAAGTAAAATGTGTATAAATTTCTCCCAATGTTTTTTACTTTTCCATTAGTATATAAATTTGTTTTTAACCAGCCGATACATCAAATCGTAAAAGAATCCTTTTTTTTGACATTGACATCTGTCACTAACAAAAAGTGCACTCACTAACGCTCATTTTCATAGACCAATTATTACAGGTTGATTCCAAAAAGGTGGTCCTGTTGCTAGTACAAGTAAAACACTGAAAAATAAAGGAGGTTTAAACCTCACTAATTTTTCAGTGTTCTACACTTATCCTACCAACAGAGTCACCTTTTTTTTTGGAAAACCCTGTAAATGAGAGTCGTTCAATAAGTCAGTGATTTTTAAATTTCCACTTTTGATTTGGTAGCATTTTATCACTTGTCCTTAAATTTTGGTTTTTTTTGGGACCGCTGACTTGAAATGATTTTGAGATCGGCTGATTAAAACGTAAACGGATATTAAGAAATAATTGTTAATATTTAATAAAAAATTCTAAATGATTTAATAGTGTGGTAAGTGGTTGTTTTGGAAGTTGTAGAAGAATCCATTTAATTTGTGGACCAATATGGTAGGAAATAATTAGAAAAAAGTATTGAAATTTTAGCTAGAATCTCGATTTTTTTCAAAATTTATTCCGAGTTTTTATGATATACCTATAGTGCCATTTTTACAAGACTCGATTGAAAAATTATATAGAATGTGTGCAAACTTTTTAATTTGTACTGAATTTTATTTTGGTTTGTATTACTTATATTTTTACCCGGTATATATATTTTTTATTGCTATTAATGCCAAATATTTTTCCCAAGTTTTGTGTATATTTTATTTGAATTTATTTGTTTTTGTTGTGAATTTTTTAGTTCCTATTTTTTGTGATCCAAAGTTACCAATATCTTTAATTTATTATTAAAAAAATTCAGTCCTTTTTTATCTATTATTTTCCCCCCAACCTTTCCTTTTATTTGTTCCCACACAGAATGTATCTACAAAATGCAAAAATACATCGAGTAATATTGAGCACGGACCAGTACGCAAATACAACTCTTCAATAGAAGCTTGAATTTTGAAAGCTCACTGATCACTTTATTTCAAATATAAATGTCTTTGGGTTTGATGAAAAAATTGAACATATATTACGGCAGACTTGGGTCGAATACTGAAATTTGGTATTCGAATCCGAATCCTGATTACTTTATTCTAAATTGTATTCGAATACTCAAGACTCGAATACAAAGAAAACAAAGTATTCGAATAACGCTGTATTTGAATATCTGGATTGATTGATTTGGCCTATTTATCATACCCGCAAAAGAAAACAATCGTTCTACTGGAGCAGAAGATGGTAAAATGCTGTTATACCTTGAAAATATTTGTTTAATTATAGGGTAATCATTAAGCATCTCCAAAGTTAATCTTTTATCTTCAAGATATCGCATAAGGTTAGACGGTTACTGGGAATCGAATACAAAGTAGGTATTCGAATAGTGGGATTCAAAAATTGTATTCAGAATACCGAGTACCGACAAAAAAAGTATTCAGTCGAATACCAAATACACAAATGTATTCTAATCGTATTCAAATACCAGCCAAATGTATTCTGAATAGGATTCAGAATACTGAGTATTCGAATACTACCCAAGTCTGTAATTACGGCCTCCTGACCTTGGGGTGAGTCCATCATTGGAACGCTTTTGAAAAATTAAATAATTATTATACAGGGTGTATCAATGCTGTATAAGTTTGAATTTCTCTGGGAATTGAAGAAATCTTTCAACTGATGTATTATAAATGGGGGTTTGCTATTTACATTTAGTGGTAGATGGGTGTACCTATGGGGTTGATCGAGGTGAGTTGTCTTTTGTCAAAGGAAGCTTTTCTGAGCCACTGTGGTTACTTAACCCTACTTTACATTTAATGATGTTATTTTATTTTGATTGGGTCTTTAGTACTGTACTGAGTGGTACTGAGAATGACTTTTGAAATGTGGGACTCCCTCTATAACTGTACTTTTCTACTAAGAGCCAATCTGTAGAAAAAACCTTTCTTCAACTATTGTTATTTTATGGATTCCGAAGCCACGTTTACTAGGTTGATATCTTCTACAGCTTCACTTTTGAAAAATAGCCGATAAGTAAATTTGCAGGGTATCATGATTTTTCAAAACTATAACTTTATTTTTTTAAAAGTTGATTCATTCAACATAAATATCCTCAAATAAAACTTAGAATCACTTGAAATAAAAAAAAGGTAGTGCACACCAACTAGAACATTTACTTTACTGAAGCATGGGGATATCCTAAAATTTCTCCAAGACTGAGGAAGCTACTAATATGGAATTAAGTAGAAGAAGCGGAGCACAATATATTTTTATGGATATTTTTTCTCGAGAAGGGAAAATACCTCGATTTAAGTTATTTCCATTTTTCTACCCTTTTCAAATATACAATGCCATTTAAGTCGGAACCATATGGGAACATTTTTTATTCTTAGTTTTATCAAAAAAAAGGTATTCTGTATGAAAAACTCTGCATGGTCTGAAACCGTGGTTCTGTCAAATGGAAATGATTATGTTTCAAAACATTCCTAAATATTAGATAAAATAAAATATCGTGAAATTCACTATAACTAAGAAACCCATCTCAAAAACTATTATAAAACTTTGAAAAACTGCCTTTATGCTGATAAATTTTCAATCATGCTCTAGACTGATATTATTTGAACATTAAAAAAATGAAAACCTACCTATCTGTTTTGAACATTTTCGATTATCTGACGAGTTGACAAATCATTAAGACATTTTAACTCGATACGAATCACTTCTTACCGTACCATGATTAGGAAAAAGCAAAATATTTCATAAGCAAAACTGCGCCTAGTCATATACAGTAGAAAAAATTGACCTTTACCCTGACGTCACTAACAATGAACAGTAGTAAACACAAACTTTATATACCTCATCCTTTTCTACTGACAGTAAAAACACATCATACAATATACGTACACTTGTCTTTCAAGCAATGACATATGTTCTTATGTAACTCTAATTATTACTTCCAAATGTTGAAAAGAGATAGCACCAAAAACGATTAATCGGTTGTATTCATAAGAATTTATTTTGACCTCTTATGACAACTGTCATTATTTTGATACATTGAGTTTTGTTCAAATCGTTCCATATTTGCATTCAGATAAATTCTATAAAATCGGTTTTTTTCAAGACCTCTAATTTATTATTTTTATTCCACGATAAGTACAGAATTTTTTGTTTCGCATTTAATGAATATTTCCAACTTAACCTCACTTCTTAGACGGTGGCTGAACAAGATAAACAAGCAGTCAACGTATTTACGCACACGACAAAGTAATTGTAGCCATTTTTGACTCATTGATTGATTTCGCGAGGTTAGTAGGTATGACGTCAGGGTAAAGGTCAATTTTTTCTACTGTACACCACAAAAAATATTTAGGCCAGGAGCTACGGTGGTTACATTGCATTTTATTCCGTCACAGAACCAAAAGTAATATTCAAAACTTTTAAATAAAATATGATTGAGCAAAGTGAACAAATTTCGTTTTTATGTCAGTATAGTAGACCGATATTTTTAACCTCGCTTTATGAGGGTATATTGACAATAAATAATTTTGAAAAATATGGAAATTTTCATTTTCTTTCGTCGTAATACCCTGCAAACAAAATTCGATACAATTTATTAAATATAACGAGCTTATTGTGAATAGTTGTTTATTTGTATTAATTTTTTTTTTTTAATAAATTTAGACCGACTTAAACTGAAGCTTTATGGATAATACTAGTATCATGCGTGAGTATATAATTAAATGCGATAAATTGAGTTTAAATTTTAATTTCAACTTAAAATAATCTTTTTAATAATGTAAATCTAGTTGTATGCCTTAATATTAGCACTTCCAACGTAACATGCCACAAGTGAAACTTTTTTAAAATCCATCTACTTCTTTTTAAAGCGTTCAAGGAATTATATACATACATATATAAATTTGTCAGAATGACAGAAGGTACATATTTGATATGATGTCTAACTGGTGTTCAATATTTCGGCTAGACTAATTAGTGACCTATCTTGTGATTGATTTAATACATATGAATAGAAAAAAAGATGATTACAAATATTGAAGTTTAGGTATTATATTTATAGGTATAATCTGGATATAGACAATTTTAATCATTAAAGATCCTTTCTTCGGACTTTCTATTAAGCAAAAATGATAATGACATCATAAAAGTTCAAATTTCGGACCATAGAATTTTCGATGGATATAATAGCAGATTTGCTTAGCCTTTCTTGTCCAATAGAAATTCTTAAAAATAAGTTTATTTATTAGTAAGTCAGCAAGTTCCCTTAGAGAAGTCTTTGACAATCCGGATTCGGCGCAAAGACCATAAAACGTTTTCCCGAGAACACTTTAGGGTCTTTGCGCCGAATCCGGATTGTCAAAACACTGTCTGTGACGCTTGTGAGAACAGACCTTTCAAGTGGATCGAAAACTGATAATTTTCTTGAAAAACGAGATAAATATATCTGTTGGACGTTGGGATTCTCCTCTACCCGGTGGTCCCTTCCGGCTGGCAACCTGTGGCATTTTGCCGACTTGCCACCCTGTAGTTACGCCACTGGCAATGATATGGGAAACCAAGAAAAATTATATCAGCTGATCTTTACAATACAATACACCAGGTGGGCATCACATCAAATGTAGATCTAACTTCTGTCATTAATTAGAAACAGTTTCATATATAAGAGTAGGTAATGTAGCTGAAATTTTGGTCAAATGTTTTGTTATGAGTTAGAAAATATATTCAGGATTTTAAATACGAAGGAATTCTCAGGTATTATTGATTAAAACTGGATATCCTCGGGATATCTTGTATATCCCAAACCTTCAGAACATCCAAAAGACATTCTTTACGGAAAATATCACTCAACGCCGTCTATTGGTATATTTTAGTTAATGTGATACTAACCAAACAAAAATTGGGCCGAGATTCAGCACGTGCATTGATTTCATAGTATGAAAAGGATAATTATACAGGAAAGGTTGTTAAAAGCCTGTAACTGTAATGAAGTGTAACGTCCTGCTATTATGAATTTTCTTTTATATGTTTTAGCGTAACACTCATATTATGTTATGCTTATTCGTATTTGTCATTTCAGATATTTGTATGTACAAAATCTTGAGAATTACAAGTCTTCTTTACTCTGTTCCAATCCCACTTATCCCTCAACCTATCCTATTGTCATTTTTAACTTTGGCCATATCTGTTATAGGAGATAAAATAAAACACAACTCGGTTCCAAAGTATAGTGACATTCATTAAAGGGTCTCGTAAAATATATTAGAAATGTGGAATAAAACAGAGGCGTAACATAACTGAAATTTCCGAAAAAAATAATATGATGAATATCTTGAATCCTTTGAGAAAAAAAGAAAGGAATTTTTCACAAAAACATCCTTTTCTTTCTATGCAATAATTTTTAATTGATTTACCACCCTTCCTGATTAAGATTTATGTATGTTCTGAATTAAATTCTTTCACCTCTCCGTATTTCAGTGATATGTTTAGAGCCTGATTTTTCATCTATAAATTTTTTTCTTCTCTAATCGTATCACTGATCTTTACAAAGCGATTTAAATTAAACACTGCCATGTCTATATAGAACAAAAGCAATAAATTCATTAATTATAATGCTCTAAATAGAAACGTTCTATATTTTTTCCACTCATCCAGTGGTTTTGGTCAAAAACGAGGTCAAAACAAGAAATAACGATGTGATTTACTATTGGTAAAATCAATTTTGAGGTTAGCTGTCAAAAAATATGGAAGTAACTTTGTAAAATCCTACTTAAATACTGGTTTGTCATTTTCAAGGTTATAGGCTACTTGACGTTTCAAAATATTATCAACTAAAACTTAAAACAACAAAATAAATTTACTGAAGAGGCCTATTTGTATCAAAATTAAATGGGGGTACCTAAAGGTATCAAAGATGCTAATAAAAGCTTGTAATGATTTTTTTTCCAACTAACTTTTTATTACATAAATATAAATTGTTATAAAAAAGTGTTACTGATAATAATGGATTTTATGCTTTTGTTTATATAAGTAAGGTGTTCCAGAATTTTTTTGGGATAATAACAACAATATTCTTCTAATATTAAAATATGCATCATTATATTATTCATACTTTATTATTATCATCAGAATTAGTGTCACATCTATCACTTTTCAATTTTTACCCAAACTAATCCCCCTGTGAGCCTGTCCACATCCTGTCTTAAGTCGACTTAGCTAAATAAGACGCGGTGCAGTTGAATTACACCAAGTTTTACTTAAGGATTATTTAGAAGAAGAAACGGTGCAGTTGGCCCTCACTGTCGGAGCTTACAGAATTTCAGGTGTAAAAGACATGAGACAGCATAGGCGATAACAGGATAAAACTTAATTTATCTAACTTACATTGATCTAGCTAATATTGTTATAACTTTGGAAAAGATTGTTAAGTATAGAAAGTTAGAAATTCTGGAACACCAACATTTTTTTAATGTAGATATATAATTAATTTGTTTGTCTATTGATAGTGTTGAATAGTTTCATTGTGTAAAAATTCAATAAAAAAAATAATCAAGTGTTTTCATATTGAGTTTTATTTCCCACCCACTACAGAGCCCAGATTCATCATCACAATATTAAAATTTGACGTTTCCATACAAAATTTTGACAATTACCTCGGCAACAAAATAAAAAGAAATGTAAGAATTATTTTTTGAAGGAAATGTTAAAATTTTTCCTTTCTTCTCTCCTTTACTCCACCTGGATTTTTATTATTGGAAAATGTCCATACCCAATTTTAAGATTATCCCAAAATATTCAATATTTACTTTTATAAAATACAAAAAGCCAATTAACATTGTACCTACCCCATCCCTTCTACGTGTCTTCCATAAAAACGTTCGTTATTTAATATCTCTTAGAAATGATAACAGCGTGAAAACAAGCACGAAGTTGTGAAGTTCTGCTAATAAACAAATTGGAAATGCGCACGTTAGCGTGTGAAAGTTGCCAAGTAATTTCTGAAGCTCGACCGCCGGCCCCTTTGCCTACTTTCAATGCTTTAGGCTTTCTAACAGTTTACCACCATTCGCGAGTTGTTACAGACCCTATGAATGTGTTGAACTTTAGAGTCAAGGTCAGTTTTATTTCTAATGGTATAAGTTTAATTAATGAAAAAAATATAATGATAAATATTGACATAATGACAGGAGTTACTTTTGATGTGATGCCTACTTAATCTTTAATATTATGGCTGAACCAATAAAGATAAGGAGATATGATATTGCAAACATCAAATGGGTTATCCTGCATATTATCTTTTTCCCTTTTAAGATCAGTATAAATTGTTATTTAAGGAGACAGTTCAATAGTAAAGAGCTCCATAAATTTTTCTGTTCATTAACGACTTCATACTGTAGGTCTCTCAAGTGTAATTTTATTTCTAATTCTTGAAGGAATGCTAGTTCTTGTTTCTTATCACAAATATATAGTACTATATTATATACTATAGTATTAAGTAGACTTTTTGCGTAATGTGATTTATTTGGTTGTTTTAATCTGTATGCTCGTGAATGCTGTTTGAGAATGTTGCTACAAAAGTAACTAATTTACTGTCTAGCCGACATTTAAGCTTCAGGATCATGCGCAATCAGTTCTAAAATGGTATAGAAGTGCCCAGGAAAACCCAATTAACTAAGAAAGAACAGCATAGGCATCTTACTGTTGGTTCCAAGGCACATGGGAAGGGAATTGAATAGCATATTATGAGCTAACAAAGAGAGTGGCTGAAACATTATTTAGAGTGCCAGAGGTATCAGCTTCAATGTAATATTGAAAAAACGGAAAATCTGACCATTGAAAAGATCTAGTACGGCAAAGACGATCAGATATATCTGGAAAAGTACCATCAGATGGGAACAAATGGAATTAAGGTATCTTAACGTTCATTTATACGTTTGGATTGTGCTGAACAGGCCAGGACTTGAATCTTTGGACCATTTCAATGTTATCTACTTCGTCTCTTCTATCTTAAGCCACCAGTTTAACTTGAAGGGTTTTCAGTAGTTTTGATGGTTGTATTATTTCCTCTACAAAATGATAGTGAAATATGTCTAAAAGTGTGACATTGTGTAATAAAGTTCTTATTTTAAAAGAAATTAGAGACAGTAAAGACACTTTGTTCGGCAGTTTTTCCAGTAAGATTACAAAAAAAAAATAGAATGTTGTAAGGCAATTCATCAAAAGTCTGCCAGCTTGGGGCTTGTACCTCCAACTAAAGATTAGACTTACTGCCGAGATGTTTTATGGCAAAACATAAGAAAAGCGACACTGGTAAGTTCAAATATTTTCAACTATAATTTATGTATATTTAAAACTTGTCAGCTATCTACCTTTTAAGTTAGGTAGAGGAGATTTAGTAGATAACAAGTTTCAGATGCAATTTTGTTGACTACACTAGTTAATAACAGGTAAATTCATAGTAAATAACAAGTACTTCACTTGTAAAATTGTAAAAAATTGCCTGTTACAAGAGTACACTTGTCGTTTTATGAAACGCGAGTAATTATGTACATATTTTGCCAAACTTATTCAAATCTGCTTGTTACTCACAAACTTGTGTTTTTGTGAAATAGGCCCCTGATAGAAGCAGAGTATGTGATAAGTTGTTCCATTGTAGACCTCACATTTACTGCGCATAGCTTCACTAACGTGATTCCACAAAATGGTTCCGGACATATGAATTATTCTTTAGAGCCTTCTTCAGCTAACAACATACTGCCGCATGAATATGCACCTCATAAAGCTCTAGCTAGCGTTTGAAAAGAACATAGCAATATAGAATCCTGGGAGATTAGTGGATAGAAGAGAAATATTTACCAAAACTGAAGACTGCAGATATCTTGAAATTCCTTCAGGAAAAGTGTCTAAAGGAATTACTGGTTTATGAGACTTACATCAGAAACTAAGCAACAGAAAAGAGACAAAAATGAACTTTTAGGTCTTAGAGAATGTGTTTCATGCTTCTCCAGCTGTTGAATATTTTCCAAGTGCACTATTGTAGTGTTTTGAGTGAAGCATGGCTTTATCCAGGAAACCAATGTCGTTAGAGAGGTTTTGAAACGTGTAGACTCGACAAAATATTTTTAAATTTAAAAATGCCTTCATGCAAGGCTGATATAGTGTTTATTCGAAATAAAAGATATGCGTCAAAATTTTATTTTTTTACGTATTTAACGAAGTCATACACATTACCAAGATCAATTTCCAATGAATTAGCTAAATGGTTTTACGCAAATTATCAAGGGAAATGAAATAGGCGTTGTCAGCAGCACGCACATAATTGTGTTGAAGTCAATTACTTTTGTTATAATTCCTGCAACTCCTTACACAGACAAATAACAAAAAAAAGCATTTGGAAACATTTTTTTGTAGAAAATACATCTCTTGTGATTGTTTTAAAATGAATAATAAGGTGAGTTTGGAGTACTTTTGTTATTAATAGGAGTTAACAAATAAAATCAACTTAGAAATTCCATACTTGAACGGTTACAAAAACTGAGGTGAAAGATTTATACAAAAAGGTTCAATAAAACTCCAAGTTAAACCAAAATAGGACCAATCAACTTGCTGCTTCACTAGTTTCGGTAAGATATTACCATTATCAGGTTGTAAAAATAGAAATATGGTATTTGATTTGATAATATTCAGACCAGGAAAGTAAAATTCCAATTATTTCATTATAATTATAACAAATAAATTTGAAAAAATAATAGAATAGATATTTTTTGGAAATAATAATAATAGAGAAAATATTTAAAGATCGAAAAAACAGAATTTGATCAAAATATAATTTAAACCATTATATAGACATTTTGATTATTTTATATAAATAATAAATTTAATAATATATTTATGCACCAAGTAAATTATTTAAAGTTGAATAATAATTAATATGTTAGTATTTTTTTTTTCAAAATTGTCTATAATAAATAAAGATATTTAAAACATAATTTGATTTAAAAACAGTATTTGAAAAAACAAAAACAATATTTTGAAATTAAAAGTAATACTTACATTTTGAACTCTATGGTGACATTTCCATATCACTGCAACACGAACAAATTGTACCTAAAAATATGATTACCTATGTAATATCAGTAAAGATTGTTTCTACAGGATGTACCAATCTTACGACAAAATGGGATATTTCAAGAAAAATAAAAAAATGTTAATAAGAAAATTTAATGATTTTTTAAACGGTAACCCCTGTATATTATATTGAATTCGGATTACTCACATTTGCTTTAAGCTTTCGATATGTTATGCAGAATTTTTCAAAACGTATGGACACTTTTATAAAAATAAATCTTTGGTTTGTAACGGAGTTAAGGATCACTCTGTATAGTTAGAGATAATTTCAAAATATGAACCTTGAATATATCTACTATTTTCTTATTTATTATTTTTTGACATATTTCAAAATAACCAATATACTAAACATCGGCCTAAGATTGGTACACCCTGTATATTTCTTATAATACAAACAAGAGATAGAAAATTCAGAATTATTGGATTTATTTTGAAAATTATTTACTGTATCTATCAGATGAGAAGTGGAAACACGCAAAAAGTGTGACATTTTTTTTGTAATAACAATCACTTACCATTGGCAAATCCCATTGGCCGATCCCATTGGCAAATCCCATTGGACACACTGCATTTTTCGAATCGAAACGAGTGTTAAAATCAAACCGCATTTCACGAACCGGCGTCAAATTCTGTAAAAAAAATAAAAATGATATACTTAATTCAATTTTCTTTGATAACAAGCAATTGTGAAAATTTTTCCCAATAAAAATTCACTGAAGATGAACAATAGTATATTATTAAACGAGCAATTTATGATAGTCATTAGTCACTCGAGTGAATATTGGCCATAAATTGCGAGTAGAATACTATACTTTATCCACGACACTTGATTTCTTTATTAAATAAGTTATAATATGTAAACATATAGTTATCTTTCGATTTTTCTGTCAGCAGTCCTATAGTCGTTAATTTCGCCGCTTTTTTATAGCAATATAGCAAGTTCGTAACAATTTGGTATTACTAACGTCAAAATTAAATAATTTGACATATATAGAGATGGGCGATACCGTGTAAAGTATCAATACAACGTACCGTTATAAATATAATGTTTTGAAATACTTAATACTAGAAATTGTCGTTATGAAAAGTATCAATACTAAAGATTTCGATATTTTATCGATACGATATATTTCAGAAACAAATTTCCTGAACAAAATACACAGATTTAAAAGTTTATTTCATATTGTACCCCCATCTCTAGTCGTGAATTATGAACAATAATACACTCCAGTGTATTATGAACCATAATTCACGACAGTTGGGTACCATATACCTTTTGTTAGGAGGTAAAATATCGACTTATTATTAGGTGGTCGTGGACAAATGAAATATTTTCAGTGTTTTTTTACCATTATTATTTTCACGAATATTTCTATTTTTGTTATTCCTCACAACAATCACTTACCATTGGCATATCCCATTGGCAAATCCCATTGGCCAATTCCATTTGACAGACTGCATTTTTCGAATCGAAACGAGTGTTAAAATCATACCGCATTTCACGAACCGGCGTTAAATTCTGTAAAAAAAACAAATAAAAATGATATAATTCAATTTTCTTTGATAACAAACAATGCTAAAAAAAATTTTTATCTTCAATTTTGTAATAAATCTGAAAACACATTGTACATATAGGTAGATTATAGGTCTGTTCCAACAGCAGTCAGAAACTGTCAGAAGCGATCAGAGAATAACTGATCATAGTAAACAATGAGTTTACGTTCGCGTAATTCCTATCCCTGATTGCAATGGTCGACTATTCTCTGATCGTTTCTGACAGTTTCTGATTGCGGTTGGAACAGACCTTTAATCGAGAAGTTTCTGAAGAATCCAAAAAATAAATAAAATACAATATGTTGCATTTAATATAAGAAAGTTGATATTGGCCACTGTCACATTAGCACACTACATTAGCTATAATATTTTATCTGAAAAAATGCGTATTTAAAAATACAAATCGATATGTCTATGCTTTTTTCCCAAAACCACCCTTATTTATTCGTTATAGAATTTATTCCATTTAGTTGTCCCACACTGTATACTTCATTAGACATAAACATTAAATTCATTCCATTCCAATTCCTACATTTTCGCCATTAAGATGAAGGGAGATGTCCAAAGAATATAGAAAACGTCTAAGAATTGTAATTGAAATGTAACAAAATAATCACTTATAATATTACAAGGGCTTAAATTATTTCCGAAAATTTTCTTAAAATATTCGGTGATAAAATTTTAAAACTTAATTTGGAAAAAAATCATTATTCGAACCTGACAATTCAAATCAATTTCACTGCTTGTCAAGTTGAACAAGGTATTGTTTTTTTGACATATATTTCTGTCACCAGCTTACTTACATATCACTTTGCTAGTTTAGAACATCTGTATGTAGAGTTTATACCGAAATGTCACGATTTATTAAATAAAATCAACAAGCAATATATAAGAAATACGACCAATTATTAACAAGATATTTCTAAAAATATTTTCATATACCTAATTGAAATATATCCTATTTAGATATAGTCTACCAATATCAACCACTACATTAATACCATTACATTAATACACTTGTTCTTATGTAAATCAAATTTCAACAAGAAGTAGGTACTTGCAATAAAAGATTTCAAAAATATTAAAAGCAGTACAATATAATAAAACTGCTAATTACATTAAAAATGTTGTTAAATAATTAATATAACATAATTATATACCTGAATTAGATCAAAAATGTTCATTCCCACTATCACTAGCACTGACACTAAATTCTTTGTTGTTTGTCAGGTATGAATTCAAGGCATGCTTTTTTTAGGCAAAAAACACCGGCTATGTTTACAAGTTGCTAGATTATAATTGGCGCTAGATGAGTCGTGTCTATGCCCATATATGGTATTTAGTCGATTGTTGAGGTTTACATGCGTTCGATATTTAAGAAGAATAATTGAAATAATTTTAATTTTATGCAGGGTCGGTTACGTTATATTTTATTTAGGGATTAAAATATTGTAGACTGAGTTTTAAATTCGTAACGCTTCAATTATTGTGAAAAGGGCTAGCAAGAATTTTCTAAATTTTCTTTTATAATGGTTTAGTGGCATGGCCAATGTTATACGTCGAATTACACACAATATTTGTTCCACGATATTAAAGATATTTCAACATTTTCCTAGTACGTTTTACAATTTGCAGTAGGTATATCGAAAGCGACAAAAAGCTTTCCGATCGAATTACACACAAGATTTTTTCTACGAGCACACGATGTTAAAGGAATGATTTTTTCACAATTTTCTTAAAACAAATAATTGTAAGCTGCAGTTTATCGAAAACGACAAAAAGCTCAAGGTTCGAATTAGACACTCAATTTTTTCCACGGAAAATATGATTTTCGCATCATTTCCATATAACAGATTGTAGGTTGCAGTTTATCGAAAGGTATAAAGAGCTTTCTGATCAAACTACATACAAAATTTTTTCTACGACTGTACGATATTAAAAATATTTCGTTTCTCAGCAATTTTTTAACACAGATTGTAAGTTGTAGTTTATCGGATGATACAAAAAGCTTTCCGATCAAATTACATACAAGATTTTTTATACGACCACACAGTACAAAAGGTATATGGGTTTTTTATAATTTGCTAGAGACAAATTGTATGTTGCAATTGATCGAAAACGGCAAAAAGCTCAAGGTTCGAATTAGACACTCAATTTTTTCTACGGAAAATATGATTTTCGCATCATTTCCAATTTTTTCTACGGGAAATATGATTTTCGCATCATTTCCATATAACAGATTGTGAGTTGCAGTTTATCGAAAGGTACAAAGAGCTTTCTGATCAAACTGCATACAAGATTTTTTCTACGACCATACGATATTAAAAATATTTCGTTTTTCAACAATTTTTTTACACAGATTGTAAGTTGTAGTTTATCGGATGATACAAAGAGCTTTCCGATCAAATTACATACAAGATTTTTTATACGACCACACAGTACAAAAGATATATGGGTTTTTCATAATTTGCTAGAGACAAATTGTATGTTGCAATTGATCGAAAACGGCAAAAAGTTCGCTGTTCGAATAGTTACACGATTTTTTCTACGTCACACTACAAAGGAAATAATTTGTTCATAATTTTCATCGAGCTGATTGTAAGCTACAGTTTATCGGAAACGAAAAAGAACTGTCCGATCGAATAACACACAAGATTTTTTTCACGACCACACGATATTAAGGAAAAATTATTTTTTCATCGTTTTCATAGTACAGATTGTGAGTCGCAGTTTATCGAAAGCGACAACGAGCTTTCCGATCGAATTACTCACACATTTTTTTTTACGACCACACAATGTTAACATTCAACCTTTCCTTAGTAAGTTGCAGGTTGCAGTTTATAAAAAGGGACAACGAACTTTCCGATCGAATTACACAAAAGATTTTTCTACGACCACACAATATTAGGAAAATATGGTTTGTTTACTAAATGCCTTTTTTTCATCTCAGTTTATTTAGAACTTTTGATATTTTACCAACGAGTTATGGCTTAGATTTATTACAAAAGCTAACACATTTTTGAACTTTGGAACTAGACTAATACTTAAACCTCACTTCTCGCATGTTTTCGTGCACTGTAATACCTGATTGTGTTACTTATTTTGAATAAATTTTAAACATGTTTCAACTTTATGACGTGCCGAAAATTACGTTTCGACTTTACATTCGTTTTACTTAAACTTACCTACAACTTTGTCGTGACTCTATAACATTTATTAATAATATAATTAGATTTTACTCTATTTTACAGCACCCAATTATTGCGACTCAATACTGAAATAATAATAAAATAGATACATACAAGTTTATCCATAATTGATTGAAAATTTAGTTCAGTGGAAAAAATACAACATAAAAATAAATGTATTCATGTCAAAAGGATGGGAAATATCTTTCTTCTTAGTTCGTGCAAAAAGTGACTATGTTTTGCACTATGTACTGTGCCAAAAGTTAAATTTTTTGCACTAGTGTAAATAGTACCTTTCGCAGATATTCTGCAGCTTTATTAGTGGAATCAGGGGCAGATATATTAACATTAAAACGTCATGAAGGATGGAAATTCTAAACTGTAGCAAATGGCTACATCGAGGAGTTATTTTCCAAAAAAATAGCCGCTCAAATTTCAGAAGGCAAACCAAGTATCAGTAAAGACGCGGAAGGCTATTGACGATTCTAGTCGCTTGTTTGATTTCTGGACGGTGGTCGTAGGAAAAATACAGTGTGCAACACTTGCGCCAATGCTAACTAGCACTTTTGCGCACTTGTTACACAATATACTATTTTTGAAACTAAAAATTTGTTGTTAGTGCCGGGACATAAAGGAATTGGCGACAATGAAATTACTGCAAAATGATTGAAATTCCCCCAACAGACACATCTCCAATTTAAAATCTTGACACTTTAGGTTCACTATCTTATTATTACTATTATATTTCTATAATTTGGACATGGATATGTTTTTCAATGCACAGAAGTGCATGTCAAATTGGAGATGATTCTAATTTATTTATAACCTGAAATTGAATATTTCATTAAATATAAGTGCATATAAAACGAGCTAATGATTTTTTGTCATGAGAAATGTACAGCAAACTTTAGACAATTCCATGAAAGGCATGAAGTTACAGGACCGTCGTCGGTGTTATTTTATTGCTGATGAATTGAATAATAACAGAAGTTGTCAGGATAAATATTGTTACCTACACTATCGAGACGACTTTTTCAAAAGTAGACCGTTCACTAAAAAGAAACATCTACTTCTCGGGCTATATGCCTCGACAGACAATGCATTACAATTCTAAGTTAAGACCACACCACTAGAAGCTAGAAAGGTTAACACAGACCATATACAATCAGAAAACTGCTCATTGTAATTAGAAATTTGGCTTCGCGAATGTGGTGGCATCTGTAGTTGCCATGATATATCAAGTTTTTGGTTTTTCATGATTTCTGCAAAAGTAACTTTAGATTTGTTGCCGGAAATTTCAATAGAAAAGGATGAATGGGCATAAGAAAAATTTATAGAGTGGAGAAGAAATATTAATAAATATAAAAATGCTTTACTTGTATTCTTTAAATATGTGCAGTTGTATAAAAAGTATAGTGTGCAACATGTGGGGAAAGTACTTTTCTCACTCATGTGTTTGCAGCACTCGCCCTTTGGGCTCGTTCCACAAACTTCCACACTCGTGAGAAAAGTTGAGCTTTCCCCACTTGTTGCACAATATACTATTTTCTTGCGAATTTTTTTCATTCTTTCAAATAACCGTAAACGTACACCTAAACTGTTTAAAACCGCCTCTGTATCAGCTAGAACGTAATATGCAGGTTAATTTCCAACACCAAGAAACTCACTTGTACCAGTCGCCGATTTTGACGCGCTTAAGAGCTATTTCCACTTTTTTATTCTATTACTCCATTTTACGTGTTCTATTATCATTTGCTTCATTGTATACACAGTGAAAAGTACCTCCTTTTGTTCATCCCCCACGCTACGGTCTTATAAGGTCAAATATTGATAGATATTTTCACACCAGGCCAGGAAAAGTCAATTTAAAATATTACGTGTGAATTTTTTTATTAAGCACTGTAAAAGTTTCCATATTTAATGATTTTTATCCGTTATTTCCTGTTCTAGTTTCCCACTTTCCATAATAACTCTTCTATATCTGAGGCTTCAAAGTCTCAAAGCTCGCGATAGAAGAACGCTTAGACTGCAGTGAATATGCATTTCAAGGATTAGTTGTACAATTTATTCCGAGGCTGATATAAAATGGTTTCCGTTCTGGATTGCGTTGTAGAATAAATACATGTTCGCTACATAAACTATAGTTTATAAAATTTAAAATCCCAGCCTGAAAATTTGACTTTCTAGAGTTGTATATACAGCTCCTGTCCAATTGGTTCGTTTTAAGACACCAATAATGATTACTACTTATTATAGGCAGATCCAAGATCAAAAGCAGCACACAGAAAAGCTTCTGAACCTCATTTAAAGCCGAATGAAGCTAGTGCAGCTCGCAACCGTAAAGTGATAGCTCTAAAGGCACCACATTTGCAAACTAAACCTGCTTTAATAAAGACTACAAATACTAATGGCAGTTTGCAAGTTCCACATGAAGCTAATCAAACTAACAAATCGGTAAGTATTTACTGGAACTTCCCATGAATGATTTTGAAAGGTTTACGAATGATTTTCAGCCTAGGCGAGTTACATTTGGGACGACCCCAGCACCTAAATCTACTCTTTCAAGGACATATAGTGCAGCACCATCTCTTCGCGGACAGAACCAGAAGCTTTTCATCGATAACACTGGTGGAAGTGTTGTTTCCTCTTGTCAGTCAATCAAGAGCGTTGTCACTGATAAAAGTAAGCAGGATTTTTACGCTCGGTATGGCAAATGTTTGAAAAACAGCACTTCAGTCCTAGTGACTAGCTCGCCAGGTGTGCGAAAAAGGATTTATCCTACTGGAAGGTAAGTATGATGCTTTATTAACATTAATTGTTCATAAAATGATTATTTGACTCCCACCAGAGTTGCTAGGGATTCTTGTAAAGTATATAAGTATACAGTGCTATTCAAAAGTCCCCTCCCCCCACGTATCTTTTGAACGGCTACACTTACATTAATAAACTTTGGAGGGTGAAAATAAAGTGTTGTAAACTTCTCTACGAATAGTAACAGGTGAGGTAATAGTAATAGATGACGTCACAGTGCCACTCTGGCCAATAATTTTAAAAAGGACCTTATGGCAAGTGATATCTCGTTCGAAAGGCATTGACATTGGCTACATAGCCATATTAATTTTGTTTGGGTTTAAACTAATTTTGACGGATAAATTAAATAAATACCAAAATTATTATTTCACATTTATATTGAAGATTTTTCAGTCCGCCTCTGGTTAGTGGTCAAAAGAATTGACGTTTTTAATTTTTAAAAGTATTTGTAGCTTTGCAAAGTTTTTCTAAATTGCTTGAATATTTAATTTTATTATTGTTTAACGAGAAGTTTAAGAGTTTACATAGGCAAAATGGTACGTACTCAAGCCGACAAAGTAGCAGCTATCTCAATAATTGGTGAATCTAGAAAGAATCTCCATGAAGCGGAACGTTTATTTAATGAGATATACCCAGATCGCCCTATCTCGAGAACTTATTTGAGGGAGCTTCTTCACAAGTTTGAGGCAACAGGTAGTGTTCAAGATGCCAACCGATCTGGTCGACCAACATTTAGTGATGATAAAAAAATTGATATAGTTGCTGAAATGGTAGTAAACCCTACTTCCTCTTCAACTAAAGTTGCGTCTATCTGTGAAGTAAGTAGAAGTACAGTACAGAGAGCGTTGGCTGAAAATAAATTTCATCCATACAAGTTAAAAATGGTGCACCACCTTTCGGATGACGACCCCGACAGAAGACTCGAATTCTGTGAATGTATGACAAATAAAATTAGTCTAGGCTACAGAAGGCACTCTCAAACGACCACCATAAGAGTATCGGCATCCTGACAAGGGAAAATGGCGACAAGGCCGCCAACCTTCAAGAGAGCGCTGAGATTCTTATGGAAACTCACTTCCCAGGTTCTGTCTTTCCTGGAACGTCAAACTGGACGGAAGTATCAACAACACCCTCACAATATGACTGGCAATCTGCTAGTGCACTAATTGATGAGGACAAGATAAGATGGGCCATATCGGGCTTTTCCCCCTTCAAGTCACCAGGACCTGACGGAATAAGACCAGCCCTACTTCAATGGGGAATGGATACTCTTATGCCGCACCTGGTTGGAATTTTCAGAGCCTCTTTAGCTCTGAGGTATATTCCCAGTAAGTGGAGAGAAGTACGAGTGGTATTTATACCCAAACCAGGTAGGATGGACTACACCTTACCAAAAGCATTCCGACCAATTAGTCTCACATCGTTCTTTTTAAAAACAATGGAGAGGCTATGCGAGCGGTATATAAGAGATGAAGTGCTAGTTCACAACCCACTTCATCCAAATCAGCATGCATATACTCCGGGAAGGTCCACTGATTCGGCCCTTCACCAAGTGGTTGGTAGAATCGAAAGATCATTGGACAACAAAGAGTCCACCCTGGGTATATTCATAGATATCGAGGGAGCGTTTGATAAAACAACCTTTCCAACAATTACCCAACAACTCAACTCCAGGAATGTACCTCTGGTAGTAGGAGAATGGATACTCAAGATGCTCTCTAGTAGAGCAATAAGTATCAATGTAGAAGACATCACAGTAAGAGGACTGGTCATGAGGGGATGTCCACAAGGAGGAGTCTTATCACCCCTCCTGTGGAACATAGTCCTAGACACCCTGATTAATCACCTCATCAACAATGGATTCTACACAATTGCATACGCAGATGACATAGTTATTTTGCAGACTGGCAAATTTGTGAACACACTGTGCGATAGAGCGCAGGATGGGCTTAAATTAATTGAAAAATGGTGTAAGGAACACTCATTGTCGATCAATCCCAGAAAGACTGAGATGGTCCTTTTCACCAGGAAAAGAAGTTTATCGGGTTTGAAACCTCCCGAAATCTTCAAAACCAAACTAAACTTTTCGGAAGAGGTGAAATACCTTGGTATTACCCTCGACAGGAAACTAACATGGAACTCTCATCTACACAGCAGAGCAAAAAGAGCATATGTGGCATATGAGCAGTGTCGGAGGACAGTGGGACGCACATGGGGTCTGTCGCCCCGTGTGGTCACCTGGATCTACACTGCAATAATAAGACCCATGTTAACGTATGGAGCAATTGCATGGGGACCGAAGGTTCTACAAGCAACGGCCATCCAAAAATTATATCAAATACAGCGAATGGCTTGTTTGAACATCACAGGAGCCATGAGAACAACACCAACTGCAGCAATGGAACTAATTACTGGTCTGACCCCTCTGGACCTACACGTCAAGGAGGTTGCGTTAATGGCAATGGTACGATTGCGCACGGCTGGTGTAAACCCCGAAGTAGGAATGGGCCAATTGAGGTTGAGCCTATGGAAGGAAGCGCTCACTGCGCTACCTCTCCTGCAGGCAGCCAACGATGCAATTGAACCCAGGTTTTTGTTTAACAAACCCTACAAAATTCAAATAAAACAGAACACAGAGCCAGATGCTACAAATACAATACGCATATAATATACAGATGGTTCAAAAATGAAAGAAGGCTCAGGCTGTGGAGTTTACTCGAGAGCACTGAGCCTCAAGATTAAGTGGGGAATGGGAAACAATACCAGCGTGGTTCAAACAGAACTGGCTGGTATCTCAATTGCCACAAAAGAACTAACCAGAAGAGGAATTTCTGGCAAAACCATAATAATCTGCACTGATAGTAGACAAACCCTATTAGCCTTGAACAGACAACGTGTTATATCGAGGCTAGTACTAGAGTGCCACCAATATTTAGCTGACGTCTCGGCAGATAACAACATTATCCTGAGGTGGGTTAAAGGGCACGACAGGAGTAAAGGAAATCGCATTGCTGATTCTTTAGCCAGGGAAGCCGCTGGACTGAAAATTCTAGGACCCAGTGACACCTACGGCCTAACGACTTCGACAATTGCGGAACTAGCCAAACGTTACACCCATGCTCAATCCCTTAAGAGATGGGATGGAATCAAAGGATGCAGTTTTGCCAGGATCACCCTGGGCGACCCTCGGAAGCTGGCGCCGAAGAAATATTTGGCGATGACCAGGAAAAACCTACGTTTAACAGTAGGATTTCTGACTGGTCACTGTCAACTAAGTAAACACCTCCATACTATGGGGCTAGTGGACACACCTCTATGCAGGATGTGTGAACAGGAAGATGAAACTGTCAGGCATGTCTTATGCGAGTGTCCGGAGTTATCGTCAATAAGAGAGTGTGTGTTCGGTGAGTCTTGGCCTACACCTGCCGATATAAAGGAGATGTCTCCCAGTGACCTGTCCACCTTCCTGAGAAGGACAGGATGGACAATGACCTAGGAGGACAACTCCTCGGGAGGATGTACAATGGGTCACATGTGGCCTAAGTGCTGTGAGCCTACACACTCACCCTCCCTACTCTACAGATACAGATACAGATAGTCAAAACCCATATTACACAAAAACAATTTGTTTTAGTGATGAAAGTACTTTTTGCCTCAATGCAATTGTGAATACACAAAATGTAAGGTATTGGAGTGACACAAATCCTCACACCTTTCGTGAACAACATACCCAATTTCCAGAAAAAGTCATTGTTTGGACAGGTATTTTGGGAAACCACATAGTTGGTCCTGTTTTCCTAAATTCAAATTTAAGCGGTGAAGTGTATCTGGAGATGTTACAAAATGCAATTGAGCCGTTAATTCTTGAAATTCTGGAAGATAATCCAGATGAATTCGACCATCTGGAAATAACATTTCAACAAGATGGTGCTCCTGCACATTATTATGGTGCAGTAAGACGTTACCTGGATGAAGAATATCGAGCTAGATGGATCGGCCGGCGAGGTCCTATAGAATGGCCACCTCGGTCACCAGATCTGCCACCATTAGATTTTTTCTATGGGGTTACTTGAAATCCAAGGTTTATACTACGGCACTAGATAGCATTGGCGTTTTGAAAGAAAGAATTATTGAAGAATGCAATGCAATTTCAGCTAACACATTCGAACAAGTACGACAAAAGTTTACTAATAGGATGTATTACTGTCAGGAAGTAGACGGAGCACATTTCGAACACTTGCTATAAGAATCCATTGTTGATATTAGATTAATTAAATTTAAAAAAAATTTCAATAATTTTGGTATTTATTCAATTTACCCGTCAAAATTAGTTTAAGCCCAAACTAAATTAATATGGCTATGTAGCCAATGTCAATGCCTTTCAAACGAGATATCACTTGCCATAAGGTCCTATTTAAAATTATTGACCAGAGTGGCACTGTGACGTCATCTATTACTATTTTGTCACCTGTTGCCATTCGTAGAGAAGTTTACAAAACTTTATTTTCACCCTCCAAGTTTTATTAATGTAAGTGTAGCTGTTCAAAAGATACGTGGGGGGAGGGGACTTTTGAATAGCACTGTATAATAACAATTCAATGGTAGATTTTTGTTATAATTTATCCATTATCTTTAATTTATAATCATTGTGTACTATTTGAGAAGAATTCGTCATATATATGCAAGCAAATTGGAAATGTTGATCAATAATATCATTGATTCTGCTAATTTTATCATTATAGATGTTATTAAGTTGTTTTTGAAATATTAATTAAAAGATCTTGATGATGGGAAGAATTCTACTGGGTCCAAATTTCCAACATTTTCACCAACATTTGGTTTTTTTAATTGAAAACGTTTTAGAGAGGCTGAGATGTATTTCTCCTTACCACACTAAAACTACGCTGCATTCAATCTCGCTTCAGTCTTCAGAAACAGCGTCGAACGAAAGGTCGCGACGTTATATGTTCACCAATTTCCAAAAATTATGCAAAAAAGCTCTCCAGTGAGATAATAGTTACATGTGAAAATAGTTTTCACTCGTTACAAAAATAAATGTCAGTAAATCTGATCAAAAATAGTGGGTGTATATTGGTAGATAGTCAATTTACGTATCGCGAAATAAGTGTTAAGAATATGTGAATTATTTTTGGGAACTAGCTCTTATATATTAATAATTATTATGAATTTCTACACCTCTTGAATGAAGGTATGTATTTCAAGCAAATGATACACTCCGTAGTAAACTACAGACTTGTTACTAAAATATATATTTCATTTTCCACAAGATATCCAGATCGACCACGACCCAGCTGTCACACAGTGAAGGAAATATTAAACAACTTAACATGATTTAGTTGTTAGGGAAAAGTTAAAAATGTGTCAAAATATTCCCTATGAATTCGCCATGAATCTTCTATGAATACAATAACTTTTTGCAGCTATTTCAGTGGCACGCTGTATCCTGCATCAATGAGAAGAATCCACCAAACCGATCACTTTGAATCACTCCTTCTGGCAGATCAACCTGAAGCTGATCTTCATGAGACAGATGATTGTATTGTGAAAGAGCCCAGCAAGGAAAATAATTCAGACAAGCGACTATTAAAAGATGAATATCCTGAAATATACAGTCATCTGCCAAACGGTTCACAAACTTGTCGCCCTATCAAAACTTCAGTTCTATTACACGCAGCAAGAATTGGAAATAGTTCTTGGTTGAAAGAGCTCATTGACTATAACTTGAAATTCGGGTTTCGAGACGTGAATGCAGTTGACCGAAATGGCAGAGTAAGTAGCTCATTTTTAATCTTCTTCTAAAAGAGGAGGTTCTAAATTCAAAGTGTTACATATGTTCGGTCATACAGTAGTAGCCAAAGTTTGTTTTAAAAAAGTACATAGAGTATGGGAATGCAATAATCATGTTTATCGAATTATACAGAGTTATTCTCAAACTTGACGAAATATTTCACAATTTAATACTAACTGTTTAGATCGCGAGGAAACTATTATTAGCCAATTGTCTTTGGTCCTGATTATAAACTTTCTAACACGACAGGCTGCAGGCTACTGAGTGTTTTACACAGGTTGTGCGTTTGCCCAATAGATGTCCAGACGAAACAATACAGTACGTATAAGTACTGCCAACTACTGTAACTTCATTAATTATGAGCTAATAATGATTATTTGAAATTCATAGTGATTGAGGCGTATGACAATAGCAAAACAAGCTCTAAACGTGATTACAAGTGATCGCGCAGATATAGACTCTCCCAACTTCATTACTATTGGATTACGATAAGCCCTTTGACGGTCAGTGTCGTACCTGTACCACAAAAATTATTCAGACAATGCCGAACGTCAACAGAATTGAAGGACAACTAATGATACGCCCTATACAGAGCTGTAGTGGGAGGTAACATTGAAAATGAGTTTGTGCGCATTGGGGCGGGCCCGCCATTACGTTTGGCGCTTGCAGTACCTAACTATGATCGGGGACGTACCATGAATGAATGAATGTATAAAGAAACTTCTTACTACTGACTGATTTTTTTAAATCACGCGCCACAGAAATTTGGGAGACACTGTATGTAAAATTACTTTTTATCTTTTTCAATATAAACCACTTTATATATACTAGAATATTTATAACACTCGAATATATAAACAATTAACGAATGCGTGATTTTATTTTTAGGTTTTTTATTTATTTGTCTTATCAAAGCACACATGCACCTCTTAGTTGAATTTCATATAGTATAATATCTTCTATATTTAGATTAAGAATTTCAATAGATTAATATATTTAAAACGTTTGCGTGGTAAGGTACTCCAAAATAATTATATCAAGTGCGTGAATTAAATCCTTTTCATCATGGTAGAAATAAACAATCAATCCTTTTCCATTTTACAATAAAAAAACAATAACCATGAGTTCTATTACATCAGACTTTAAATTTATTCACAAGTATGAACAACATTAAAATTCAATAAATAAATAAATAAATTTCACTTCTTTGTTTTACATATACAGTGACCTACTTTTATTATTTATTGTATTTGAAATAAATGATCAATTAAGCGCGAATTTATGATTTGTTTTTGAAAGTACTTACATAGCTGGACTTGTCGCTATCAAATTAATGCAATCCATAGATCTATTTGTATGTTCGGTTAAGCTTGACAAGGAAATATTGTTTATAATGGAGCTATAGAATGTTCTTGAGATAAGAATTGTAGATTACATGATTATCTAGGCTTCTGAGATTGCATATCCTTCCACAGTTAACATGATTTTTTAAAACATAACAGTTAACGCCGGTGTCAGAAACCGATGCTTGATATTTACCACAAAAAATTTTTCAACAAGAAAAAAATATTCTGACTACCGATTTTATCGATAAATAAAAATACTAAAACCTATTTTCACATAATAAATCTTTAGTCTCAGCCTCAACGGAAACTAAAGGTTATTAAAAAAAGGTAGAAAGTGTCGCGGGACACACGGTAGGAACATTAGTTCCTTTTAAGCAAAATTTATGAAATACATCTGACGTTATAGATAAACAATTTGCATATTCCTCGGTGGTCGAGTAGTAAGCAAACCAGACTCTCACGCGGTAGACCCCAGTTCGATTCCCCGTGAAGAAGTTTTTTATTATTGTTAATTTTATTTTTAAATAATTATTCTGCTTGATATTAATAACGACAACAGGTAGACGTTTGAAATATTTAGCAGTTTGAAATATTTAGCATTATTATAGATAATGGTACGGTACCTTTCATGAGGGAGTCCGACTGGCAACATCTACTTATAACAGCATCGTATATTTAAAAAGGGAAACCGTAGCATTATACAAATTGGACATTCAAGAACTGTACGTTTACCACAAAAAAATTAGTGGAAACATAAAATTGAATTGTTAAATTTTCAATTTGAAGTTATATTACAGTTTATAGAAATTTTTTATTTTCTAGATTTTTTCTTTTTCGGTGCTATATAGCTCTGTAGCCTAATCAGGCTTCAAGTCTTAAGTAGACCTGTTACAGGTATTTACGTCGTGTGGCAAACATATTTAGCTTGAGTTAATCTATGGGCAGTTTAAAGAGTTCTGTATAGAAAGTGTTTCATAGATAATTGTTTATAATTTCCCTATGAGTAAATAATTAATCTCCGTCACTGCTGAACGTATTTATACAAGACATTTGTGGGTCAAGTAAAGTGGTTAGTATTTTGAATAACGGTAAATTCAAATTTTTCATATACACACCATTGAAAGAAATATATTGAGTCATGTTGCTTGTCGTCTGTAATCAGATAGGTAATTTGTTATATTATATGCATCGGTTTGTGATACAGTGTAACCCAAAAAGTTAGAAGGCGATAAGGAATAAAACAAAGACAATTCGCAGGAATAGGAATATTTTTGTAATCAAACTGAATTCCGAATTGAAAATGATATGTTTTTTCTATAAATCATTGGTTGATATTGATTATTGGGGTATTTTTTCTGTTTTAGACGTTGCTTACGTGGCTTGCTTCACGTGGTATTGCAGACGTTTTGACACAACTCTGTCGCATAGGAAATATTAATCCAAATTTGGGAGACAACGAAGGAAACACCCCTTTACATTTCGCAGTTCGTTATGGTGAGCACAATTTTCTGAATACGATTAAAATTGATATTTTTTTTCCTTCATTGAGTTTATTCATCTATTTCTGCTTCCTCTTATCCATCCCTTCTTTTATTTGGGATTTCTGGATCCAGCTCTTCACACTCTCCAGCGCCTTTGCGTCTCCAGAGATAGAAGGTAAACTATTTACTTGCTCTTCAGACCTTCGCTCTATGAAGAGGATAAAACTTTCTTCACAATCACCTCATTTTATTTCGTAGCCTTCTTTTTACCCCCAAAAACTATTATTATATATTTTTTCAATTCCAGAAAGAACCGAGTTCCTCAACTTGCTGCTAGTTTACTTCAGAGGAAGAATAACAATTGACAAAAGAAATACTTTAGGATTCACACCACTGATGTGTGCAGGTATAGACGGAAGATCTAGAGCCGCTCAATTGTTATTATTATCAGGTGAAAAACAACTTTTAGGTCATCCACTTATTATTTTTTTCTCACTCTGTTTACTTCGACAGGAGCTGATCCAACTTTACGCGATTTTGGTCGCCATTTGAGAGCAGACCAATGGGCGTTGCGTTGTGGTAGATTAATCTGCGCAGAAGTCATAATACGTCAAGTTAGAGAACAACTACTTAAATTCCCCGATTCCGCTCGTAATTGGGATAGTCGGATTAATATGGAAGCAGTTGTTTGTAGGGGAAGTGTAAGGACAATATCCTGCGAATCTTCAAGAGAAGAAGGTGAGTTATAAAACGATAATATAGCACCTATTAACAGTGTATTTTTTTGTAGGTTTTGGAATGAAATTTAGGCAGATATTTCGTAGAGCTTCTACACCACCTCACGACAAAAATCTACGTGCCAAATTAATTAAACAATTAACGACAGCGGCTTTTTCAGCGACTTCACCGGCTCTTCCATCTCGAGATTATCTACCACCACTAGTTAAATCACTTTTACGCCCTCTCACCATTCCTTTGATAAAAATTACGTTTGTTAAAAATGATGGAAATACAAGTACTGAAATAATCAATTTAAATGCAAGTGAGATAGCGACAACATCTGATAATCCTACGATTTCGTCAATTTCTAGCAGTGTTTCAACATCTAGCAGGACTAAGACTAGTTCGAAAAATAGTAAGGAACCGCTTATTTTAAGGAGGCCTATCGGCAAAAAACAACAAATTTAATTTATTTTTTATATCTAAGTCACCGCATCTCAGAAATAAACATACTAGAAGAGTAAACAGATGTATTATCTAATCCCAACATGAACAATATCAAAGTTTATTTATTTTGCTTGATTCCCCAGATGTTGCCATGTCGTAATATAATATGTATTAAACGCGACAAAGCTTCAGACGTTCGCCAATAAATTCTCAAACCGCACGACACTGTGATTGGAATCTGTGACTTCTGCTGTTTATATTGTTATCCTTGTTTAGAAAAGAGAGGACCAATTTAGATGTTGGCTTCAAACAAAGTGTGTTGACATTCATCTAGTCTGTTTAATGAACGAAGATTGAAATAGTAAAGGTGGACAGATAGTGCTTCTTTTAAAAGAATTTATTGCCAAAAGTGAAAATATCTTACATTAACTTTGTATTATATTACTATTAATTATTGCTTAAATCCCTATTTTGTATAATTCTTATTTAACGAGAATAAAATTCAAATTTTCCACTTTGGTTTTTATTTTTTGACAGTTTTTACCTACATGTTGACTGCCTTTTCTATATTTTGGGTGTAAAGTGGAGTCCACTAAAGTAGCGTTAAAACCACTCACCCGGTAGACAGTTAATATCACCCCTAAGGGTTCTTTCCCTCCTTGAGCGATTTGTTTGACCATTGTCTAATATATTAGACAATGGTTTGACTCACTAGCTGTATCGCTGTCCATCACGATCAAGTGAACAATAACATTCAAGTACATCCATACACTGATCAAAATATACGTCATATCACTTGGACGAATGAGTGAGTATACAGGGTGGGGCAATCTTCTGACATCGGAGGATTACATCGTTGTGGTGATAGATAGAATTTTATAGTTTTGTGTGAGCTAATACAGTTACTGAGGGCACATTTTGAAAATACTTTCGATTCTACAGGGTGTTCCAAAATCACGTAGCAGTACAAACTTACATTTTTTTAAATGGAACGTACTATATTTTGTTCAAAAATCGAAAAGATCTCACCGAGAGCGTTACAAAAATATAAGACTCTAATATATTATAAGGGTGTTTTACAAAGATATGGCCAATTATTAGCAAAAAAGACCTCCTCTTTAACACTCTGCAAAACAGTAAATTATAATAAATCAACAGGTCTTTGTATTCAAATGTCATACACACATCATTGGCTGTGCTCAGTATTAATTACTTTTTTCATCTGTGGCTTCTTTAATACAATATCTCAAAATGTTTAAATGAACCACCCTATAAGTCTTTTTACAATTTGTTAGTACAAATAATAAACTTTCAAACGATGTAGTAAACTTAGGGCATTAGTTAATGGAAAATCGTAGATATTTTATGATAATGGTCAAAAACAAGTATTTTACATACACAAATTAAATGGTATTAAATTTTTACGTGCAACCTCTTGTAAATTTTAACATTTCTAAGGCATAAATTCTAATCGTAATTTTGGATGCATCTAAAATATCTTTGACTTCTACTCTTACCATTAGAGGAAGGTAAGAAGGAATTATGTTGGAAGAAATATTTTTGTTTACTGTAAGTAGGCTAATGTCATTATAGTACTAATAAATATGAAAGCAGTTTGTAGTCTTTACGAAATAATTACTCGCAATATTTCTTTGATATTTATTAGTAGATAATATTTTGATAGTAGCCCACTTGATATAATCGAAAGTATAGCTTGATTATGTTTCGCCCATTCTCAAACAAGCCTATAATAACAATTCTTGAAAATGAAACATGAATAAATATGAAATTTTTGGTAATTCCAGGTACCTACGGTATTGGCAAACATTTTATTTCATTGATTAGATATTGTGGATGCATCCAAAATTACGATTAAAATATATGCCTTAGAAATGTTAAAATTTACAAGAGGTTGCACGTAAAAATTTAATACCATTTTATTTGTGTATGTAAAATACTTGTTTTTGGCCATTATCATAAAATATCTACGATTTTCCGTTAACTAATGCCCTAAGTTTACTACATCGTTTGAAAGTTTATTAATTGTACTAACAAATTGTAAAAAGACTTATAGGGTGATTCATTTAAACATTTTGAGATATTGCTTGATTTGCGTTTTGTTTCACCCTGCATTAAAGAAGCCACAGATGAAAAAAGTAATTAATACTGAGCACAGCCAATGATGTGTGTTTGACATTTTAACACAAAGACCTCTTGATTTATTTTAATTTACTGTGCTGCAGAGTGTTAAAGAGGAAGTCTTTTTTGCTAATAATTGGCCATATCTTTGTAAAACACCCTTATAATATATTAGAGTGCTATATTTTTGTAACGCTCTCGGTGAGATCTTTTCGATTCTTGAACAAAATATAGTACATTCCATTTAAAAAAATGTAAGTTTGTGCTGCTACGTGGTTTTGGAACACCCTGTAGAATCGAAAGTACTTTCAAAATGTGCCCTCAGTAACTGTATTAGCACACACAAAATTATAAAGTTCTATCTCTCACCACAACGATGTAATCCTCCAATGTCAGAAGATTGCCCCACCCTGTATAAATACTATACGGTCAGATGTAACGCGACATGCAATAGATGGACGAAAAAAATTGGGGTGGTGAAGTAAAATTTTCACTTTGAAAATAATGGAATCCCTGGAAAAACTACCTATATTAAAATGAAAATATTCTCACTTTTAGTGTCAAAGTGTGTAGGAAAACCCAATGAGCTTGGTGAAAGCAGCATCGTCATTAAACTGATAAAGAAATGGGCCTCTATGAGTGTTGGTGGTATTTCGGAGTATTTTTTTACTATAGTCTGTTTCTTATTGTCTGACAGCACGCGAAAAGGTCACAGATGCTAGTCAGGCAGTAAACCATAAGCGTCACCATTCATCTAAGGAATTTATTTACTATTTAATTTTATACCCGATCTGATATATATAGGTAATATGAATATAAATTCGGTTAGTTAAAACAACATAGGGCGAACAACTTTGTGGAAAATATTACACAAATTAAATTTTACTTGGAAGAAGCAAATCAGTGCTAATCGACAACGAGCAAATAATATGTTGGAGACGACAGTATTTACGAGATATCCGAAAATACAGACAGGAGGGAAGACAAATCTATTATCTAGATAAGACATGGCTCAATGAAGGACATTCAGTGAAAAAAATATGGCAGGACAAAAGTATTAAAACCAGTCGTCAAGCTTTCATAGAAGGACTATCCACTGGACTGAAAACTCCTATCGGTAAAGGTCGCCGACTAATAATAACGCATATTGGATGCAATCAAGGGTTCGTTGAAGGTGGTTTACTGGAGTTTCAGTCAACATCAACCAAAGACTATCATGAAGAAATGACTGCAGATGTTTTTGAAGAGTATTTTATGAAAATTAAACTATATTTTCTTTAATTAATTTAATTTAATAAAAATGAAAATGTAACTTGTTAATAGGCCTGAACGAATTAATTTTATTTCAACTGTAATGTCGACCGAATCTAATTAAATAAGCAGAATAAACTAATATCGTAATCTCCGCCACTGCCGCAATATTTATCGTTTATCTGGCATTGTTCAGTTTTATTACCATATTGTATTTTGAGCTGAAACAGGGATGTATAGATAACCAATACAGACACCTACTTGTTTTGCATTAGAATTTTAGTATTTACTTGTAAAATTCTTAGGATCACTCTGTAAAATATAAATTTCTATTTGAATATTTAATGAGGCTACTGTGCTGTCAGACATTAAGAAATAAAGTATAATAATAAAATAAATAAAACAAATAAAATAAAACAATTTTAATTTGTTCCAATTTGTGCATATTTATTAGGCCATTGAAATATTATTTAAAAATACACTCCTGGTTATAAAAAGATAAAACTAAAAAAAATAAAACATAAACAATTACAAAATATAAAATAAAACTTTATGTATCCTCTATGGATTTTTTATTTTTCCGTCTCCTTTTATTTTTAATATTCGACAAAATTTCGTAAGCCTGTTGAATTTCCATGAATTTTTCCTGTGCTTCTCTCTGTTTATGTGAATCTTTCACTTTGTCTGGATGAAACTCCCTACTCAAAGCTCTCCATCTTGACGTTATTTCTGACTGACTAGAGGTAGGACCTACACCTAACACCTTGTAGGAGTTTTGTTCTCCTTGCGGATCGGACAGATCAATTATTTGTTTCCAAATTTCGTACCTGCAAAGAACAGAATCAAGTTTCGCTTAAATATTATGATAGAGGGCGCCATACAACTCCATGAAAATAATAACAAGAACTTACCATGCACATTGCGAAATATTTTAATAGGACATACAATTTACACAAGCACGACAAGGATTACATGAACAGAGAGAGACAAAAACTGTTCTATGTGTGAAACTAACAATAAGATCAATCCCCACTACCAAAACAAGTGGGCGTGTGTTCATTGACCGTTGTTTGGGTAGAGGGGACTGATCTTATTGTGAGTTTCACACATAGAACAATTCTTGTCTCTCTCTGTTCACATGATCCTTGTTGTATGTCCTAGTAAACTTTTTTGCAAACTGTATCTTATGTTTAACCATAGTAGCAAATTCAAGACAAGAACTAATAAAAGCAATTGAAAAAATTGGGGGAAGAGGCAAAGCAACTTGGAATAGAAATCAACGCGGACAAAACAAAATATATAGTAGTTAAAAAAACCGAAGGGAACTAAAAAATGCAATGGCATTCATTTGAAAATGTAACAACGTTCAACTACTTAGGAGTGACGATGGGACAAACAGGAAAAGAGCGGGTACAAGAAAGAATACTCAATGGAAACCAAGCTTACTGCAGAAATAGAAAACTTCTGAAAAGTAAAGCCATAAATAAAAACACCAAAATAAAAATATACAAAACACTAATAAGACCAGTGATCGCGTATGATTTAGAAACAACGGTCATAAACAAAAAAGAAGCAGAAGACTTAAAAATCTTAGAAAGAAAGATTCTTAGAACGATACTGGGGCCGAACATAACAAGAACTGGGAAAAGGAGACTCAAAACTAACAAAGAAATAGAAAGCGAGTTGAACAATGAGACAATCGTAAAATAAATCAAAGCACAACGCCTAAAATGGGCTGGACATATTGTGAGACGAAAGCCTGGAGAAATGATAAGAAGAATAACACAACGGACTCGTCTATGGCCGAGAAGAAGGGGAAGACCCAGAGAAAGTTGGAGGAATCAGATAGAAGAGGATACAAAAAGTATGCAGAGAAAAACGCATAAATAGAGTAGAATGGAAGAAAAGAACTTCTGAGGCCATGACACACAAGAAATTGTAACAATAAGGAGTGAAAAGGGAGTGATCCACCCTAATAAATGGATTTAAAAGCGTATTAGCGTTAGCCACAATCTATTAGATTTAAAGGCTTGATGATGATCTTTTATGTACAAAATATTATATTAATGTGTTTTTGGTGTAATACTGTGGTCAGGTAATCTGGTCCCCGCTATCTACATTGAAACTCTGGTACTCTGACTCTAAATCAATCCGACCAAAATGTTGTTCTTAGAATTGAGGTAAGGCAGGTACTTGATAAAAATAACAACCCCTTTAATTATCAGATTTGTAATCATTTATCGAAGTGTATTTGAGCTGATAGTGTTGAAAAATAGTATTATGAAAGTAGAAATTATTCTCAAGATGAACAATATCTTTTTATCAATTGCTTGCCAAGCAATATTATTGTTTTTACGTGCACAACAAATCTCGAATCTCTGGAAAAATCAGAACGCATCTAAGTTGACGGTACATTTGATTTCTGTACCAAATATTTTTGTCAAATGTTCACTATTCATGGTTTTTTAAGCGGACATTACATACCACTGTTGGTTTGTCTTTTACCAAACAAGACATCCGAGACGTACGAAAAACTATTTCTAATGATTCTGGATAAGTGTTCCGAAATCAATATTGTTTTAGCAATCAATCAAGTTGTGTGTGATTTTGAGATGGGTATTCATAAAGCGATTCGAGAAGTAAGGCTTTCCGCCGAAATAATTGGTTGCCGGTTCCATCTTGCCCAGGCATGTTTTCGAAAAATTAAATCAATTGGCCTACTTTCGGAATACAATGACGCGAACAGTAGTATAGGCCGTTGGTTACGTTCAACTTTTGGTCTAACTTATTTGGATCCTGATGAAGTCGGTGATTGCATTGCCTTCGAATTAAATGAAAACAGACCGGACGATACAAGGTTGGAAAAGTATTCAGATTATTTGATCGAAAACTATATTGATGACCAATCTCATTTTACGCCGACAATGTGGGCCAAAAATTCAGCAGATCTTACTTGGATAACAAATGCGTGCGAAGCTTTTCATCGAACTTTCAATGGCTCTTTCTACAAAGCACATCCTAATTTTATAAGATTTCTTGAAAAATTGTATGAATTTCAAATTGAAATTTATGTTAAATTGCAAAGTTTACATTTAAAACCTAAAGTTAGAGACGTTAGTGTTAGAAATCGCCAGAAATTTATTGAAAATATCATTAAGAGACACCAAAGCGGTGAGACTTTATTTTCTAGCATGTGTATCAAATTTTGACATTTGTATCGTTTAATAACATTTATTAGGTAGTAGTAAATAAAAACTAAATAAAAATTTTGTTTTATTTCTCTCTATTATTTAGATACTAGTCTTTGCGTTATACTTGTCAAAGTACCCCTTAAGGGGAATCTATCGGCAGCGATTTGACAAAATATCGAAGTATTTTTGTCAAAGAATTTTGAGGTAATAGATGTATTGAAAATTAAGAAAAAAATATATCATGTAGATTAATGTTGAACTTAGAGTTCTCATCGAATAAAAACTTTGAAATGCTAACCAAATTTTGTTAAAAAAAATACGAATCATGAGGTAATTACACATATTAAGCAAAGTTTGAGCCCTTTTAAAGAATTAAATATGGATTAAATGGAAAAATTAATTGATAAGAAGTCTAATTTGAAGCTTTATGAATACTATATAAAAATCTCAGAATTCTCAAATTACTTATGCTTATGACCGTACAATTCCTTATTGAAATTCGGTTGCTACCACTAAAATATCGGATAAAAATCCATCTCTCGCTTTTCTATCCTTCTATGACTGACATTGTCTCTCTGCTTCGGTAGTCGCGTGCCGTTCCATTGTTGATACAACGCTCGCCGGTCTCCCAGTTCAGTACTGACGAAGCTTATAGAGTAGTACGTGAACCAAAATCCGCTTGGCTACCTACATGTCGCGGAGCTTTCATATTTCTAATAAAATTTTCGTTATGTGAACTTAAACGTGAGGACGTAGGGAAACAAAAAAATATACAAAGCATAATTGTGCAAGGTCGAATTTGGTAGATGCCCCTTAAGTACTTAGCGTACTTACACAACTTAGAGAAACTATATAGGTATATGTTTATTCTATAGGGACCAGATTACTTGTACGGAATATTATACCTGCTGGCCACGGGGACCAAATTACCTCCTAAATATCTGTGAGATCATATTTGGGGACCAAATTACCAACTCCGGTAAAACTTGCAAGAAAGAAAACGTGGCATACATTTTTTTAAAAGGTGTCGAACTTGAAATAAATATACATATTTTTCAATTTAAGGGAGTGGAAGAGTGTAATGGTGGTGGTCGAAACTTACCATCCATGATGCTGCGCGTAAACGTAGATATCATATAGAGACTGTTTCAAGTCAGTCCACCAAGGTGATGTGAAAAAGTGATGCAAAGCTTCATGAACTGGTATTTCATCTCCATTAGAATCAGTAATTTTTCCATTGAAATAAAAGTAAGAGCTCCACAACGCGCAATAAACAACTGTGCATAGAAATAAAATAGTAACTCTGGTAGCGAGGGATCTCTTTTTTTTCGGCGTTCTTTTCCATTCTTTCGAGAATTTATCGAACGCTAAACCTGAACAGAATACCATTATACTCAGCCACGTGCTTTCGTCCATAAAGTACCATCTACTTATGTAAGTTATGTAGGATACTCCTATAGTTATCCAAGGTTTTCCCTGTTCTCTGCCTATGTTTCCCACCACCCACACACCTGAAACGTATGAAAATATTTTCAGATTTTTGGATTTTTTATTGTAGCCAGGAAAAAAATAGAAATCAAAACGCTCTAAATAGTGAAGATCTTGAACAATGATCTGTTATTGACAGTATGGTAGCGACTCTAATCTGTGAAGGATTTACAAATTTTCAAGGTATAGGCTGAATAGTTTTTGCCGCCCTTGCCTCAACAATTGTCATATCATAGGTACATTATTCTTACAATGCAACAATTTCGTTGTACCTAATTGCACGTAAAATAGTTTTTCGGTATATTTTTGAGCTAATCGAAGCTCAATCATCTATGGGCGATGTCTCCGGCTCCTGGAAGATATTCCAGTTCTGGCTCGAGCGGCTGATGAATGCCTGCGTAAGTACTACTTCGCTACCCCATACAGAGCCATGATACGGGATAGAGAGTCCTGGGAAAAAGAGAGGAATACACAGCTTAATGGGACCGTCTGGTACACAGATGGCTCATGCTCCGGTGATAGAGCAGGGGCTGGAATTTACTCCAGGAACCCAAGAACATAGGTTTGTGTACCATTGGGTGAGGGTGTATCTGCATATCAGGCCGAGATATATGCTATCTTGGAATGTGCGCAGATAAACCTAGACAGAGGTTATGTGGATCGACGCATAACCATATACTCCGACAGTCAGGCAGCAATTAAAGCCCTGAGTGGGTATACCAGCAACTCAGGACTTGCTAACGAATGTCGAGAACTACTTGCTATTCTTGCAAGGCGGAACGTGGTGCGGCTAGAATGGATTCCAGCCCACTCTGGTTTTGAAGGCAACGAGATGGCGGATGCACTGGCTGCGGAAGGGGCGGCAGCTCCTTTCTGCGGCCCGGGCCCGACCCTGGGCCTAACAAAATAAAGAATACGCAAGGAGACGAAGAAGTGGCTGAGGAATCAGCACCTCGCTCATTGGAATGCTCTGCAGGGTCCTAGACAATCCAAACTTCTACTGAAGGGATGGACTGATGGACACGCCAGGGCAGCCACTTAACTACCAAGGAGTAGGCTAAGGAAGATAGCAGGACTCCTAACAGGGCACTGCTGTATGAGGAAGCACCTCTACAATCTAGGAGTAGAGGAAAGTTCCCTATGTAGGGGTTGCGGCATGACTGATGAAACGTCAGTTCATGTTCTCTTAGAGTGTCCACACTGGGCTGTATTACGCAGGCGAATCTTCGGAGTCACTGTCATGGCTCCTGGAGACACAAGCAGGCATCCACTGAAAAAGGATGTGGCCTTTATTGAAGGTCTCGGCTTCATGGATGACTAGGTAGCAGGATTGGCACAATGGGCCCGCCAGTGGCCTCAGTGTCGGAACCTTGGCTTGAGTTGTCCAGGACAAGGCTCGCCTGTACATTTAGTAGTAGTAGTAGTAGTATGGGCGATGTAATGGGGTATTCAGTAAATTATTCATTATATTCGAATGAAAATCGAAAAATTATATACAAAGCGTTCAGTTCGTAGCCTCCAACCAGTGGTAAGACTGGCATGTATGGGTTGTTATAGTGGGAATAAGAGGGGTATATTTTTTACAATTACGCTCTTTTCACTCATAAAAAGTGTGGGCAAAGGGCGCAGAGGCGAGAAGCCGATTACTGGTTGAGGGGCGGCGAGGTAGCTGTTTTACTCTAGAATATGGAAGTTTGCTACTCTCGGAATGTGCAATGACAGGTAAGAAAGAAAAGTCATCGACAAAATTTGTTGCCGACTTCTATCTGTAAGACATCAGGAAACCATTATAGAAAAATCTTTTTGATTTCTATGAGGTAAAAAAAAAGTCGTTCACCAAATTTGCCGCCCCCAAAATCTGCCGCCTTAGGCTCGAGCCTACTCAGCCTGCTGGTAAATCAGCCACTGACTCAAATCGTTGAAAAGTTATATTCAGATTTTAGTGGAAAAAACATTTAAAAAGAAATACTGTTCATAAGAAAAGAAAAAATTTAAATGGCTTTCTACTTTACTTATCAACTGTATTATCCCCCACCCCTGAACTTTAAAATTACTTTTTGTTTTATCTCTTTAATAAATTCTATTGAAAAAACCCACTTTTTCAAAAAACCCAAGGGTTTTTTAAAGTGGACACTGGGCAGCCAACACTGCTGTATACCAACCTATTTTCTAATGTCTGTCATCAATTTTTGTAGCGATTTTTCTGGCAATTATAATAATATCGTTCAAGTTCAACATATTTATGTAAATTAAAGGTAATTTTTTATTTAATTTATTTACCGTGGAAAATTATTAGTTTAATGACTAATCAGATGTTTAATGATTACATAAATAATACCTTTCACCTTCAGTAAAATTTAAAATGTACCAGATACTATATACCTATATATCGTGAAAATAGTTGGGAAGAATATACAAGGGGGTCCAAATCATCATTATTGTTATTTTAATATTATTAGTTGGTATACCTAACGCTACTCCTAGAGGTATAAACCAATGAAAAACTGGTTTCCAGTTTATGTCCCAAACTTCATCCTCGGGAATGGCTAACAGCACCAGTTGTCCCCAAAGATAACCAACCATGACTGCAGAAATAAATCTACTTGACGAAAATGGTGGCTAAAAAAACAGATGTTGGATAAAAGTATTACTAAGCATTTTTCTCCAAAAGTCAGTTCAAAGATCGATGACGTCTCAAATATAACTGTAACTATAATCAATAGGATAAGATTAATGAATAGTAAATAATTTGTGAATCAAAAAACTGACAAAATGTAATAACAATAATAATAAGTTAATTAAGGAGGTAAAGAAAAAGTTCAAGTGAGGCCTCAGGTGAATAGATATCTGTAATAGGATGGGATTTACATTTTAGGACAATTTTTGAGACGATCTTTTTGAGTACCTACACATAATATAAGACTCCAAGAAGAAATACAAATGTAGGTCAATTATTTAAATAAGTTTCATTGCTTTCAATTAGCACGAATATGAATATTTAAATAAATAACAATCGCATATCCCGTTGGAATATTGAGTTAATTCGATTTTCCCCAGTGGCTCTATTTGAAAACAAGTATTAAGTGACATGCTCGCTTTAGAGGCAGAGCGCGCATCTTGAAATTAACAAGATGAGGCATATTTTCTTAGCAAAATGAAAATTATCAGATAGAGTGATAGATTTTGATAGAGAAGATAAATTTATTCTTTTCCAAGAATTTTTTTCCAGATTTCGATTATCGCTTCTGGTTTTTGCGAGGGTTTTTGAGGTATTCGAAAAAAAATCTAATTGCTTTTTTTCATCTTGATTTGATTGTACTCAAGTTTATGCCTAATGAGATATCGCTAATATATTTACAGTTACAGTTACATACTGGAAGTCCCTCTACGTTTTGGCAGTCCAATATATCAAAAAATCGAAAATCATTTTACATGTCCCGCTAAATAAATCAACCAATGATCTGTTTTAAAACGTCATATTATAATTGCGATGTTGTCAAATTGACAGAATAATCTAATATACACTTTGATTCAAGTTAGTTGGTCGGGAAGTGATATGTATTGAATGTGTATCAAAATCGGGAATCCACTGCTCTTGCAAAACTACCAAAAATATAGAACAGAACAGAATTGGGAGGAAAAACGGAAGTCACTTCATCATAAATATAAGTAAGCAGCTGTTTAATTAAAGCTGTCAAATTTTCATATTCCCCATGTGAACAGTCTTTGAGATATTGGACTGTCAAAACGTCGTGGGACATCCTCTATATATAATAAATAACTTTATAAGAACAATGTTTACATTTTTAAACTTACCTTTTTATTTCTCCTCATCCGTTCGCCGAGCTCCCCCAAAAATTTGGGGTCGTCGTTGCAGTCTCTGACATATCTGGGTATTTTTGTGATGTCCGCTAACCACCCAAGTCCATATCCACCGAAAGTACTCCACGTAAGAAAAGCATGAGCATCCCTTTCTAAATAAAACAGATGCAGACCTAATATTCCACCGAAAAACCAACACACGTAAGCCCACGCCACACTTTTCTTCGCCCTATTTACCTCATTGTTCCTCATATTTAAATACGAACAAAATTTATTTGCAATTCCACGTAATGCTTGATAAGAAACAATGCCACACTCGTTATCGTTATATCGCATATTTAAGTACACTTTTTAATTACTACTGTATCACAATATATTATTTTTTATTCATTTTCTTAAATTTATTTAATATTTCTGAACGTTCTCAAACATTTTGACTTAGTGTGTTATTTACTGAGTTCACTGAACGCGAAACCGACTCAGTAAAGAAATTGGAGGTTTCCACGTACTGTACGTCGAAGAACTAAATTAGCCGAAGAAGATACCTGTTGAAGGCGACATGGGCGTAGCGGTAGCGTGGTATAGAGGTAAAGGTGAAGGCCAAGAACATGTCTACTACATTTAAAATTGTCAGGAAATTAAGTTGACATGGTGCAATTTACGATTACTACTCATTATTTATGACTACGTACTTCAAGTAATATTTCAAATATAATATTTTGTTACAAAAAGCATAACCTAGCCTAACACTTTGACAGTACTGAGTAAACAATAGGGCCACGACAGTTGCCAGTTGACAATACCCCGGTGGTAACGGAATAAAAAAAAACACGATCAATAATTATCAAACAACTATTAACCTATATAATATATTATTATATATGCAAGCTCAACAATTGAAATAACTTTAAAAAAACATTTAAGCAAAACCAACTAAACTCAAACACGATCTATCATAATAAATCAGCATAACCTCACTATTAAGTACCACGTGTTCCGAACGCTTTGCTTATTGTTTTACCATCAGACTGTTGTCAAAATAGTTTGTGACGTCACGTGGACATGCCCTATTAACCTGACTTTGACAGGTCGGCCATATTGGGCTGGGCCCCCCAGTCAGTTGGAGTTGAATTTTGTGTGTTTTGACATGTGGAGTAAGTCAGTAGAGCAATGTCTTTGTTCTATATTATTTATTATTATAGACTTTACAAATAACATTCCATCTCAACGCATCAGCTAGGTCAGCAAGTTAAACGTCGAGCCCAATATTTTACAGGGGAAGAAAGAAAAAGAAACGAGAGTAGTAGAGAAAGACAACGACCACACGCAGACGTTCGCTTTAGATAGAATGTTCCATATAGTATCAATTTTAAAACCTACAATGTCCATTATATTTATATATCTGCCTTTTACCGCTATTTTCTCAAAATAAGTTTCTTCCCGACTCCTAGGGGATTAAATCTTAGGTCAAAAGCTTAAAATGGTAGTGATCTAGCCGCATGTATACTACAGCCATTTTTCTTTGAACTAAACCACGCAAGCTGGGTTAACAATGCTGTGACGTCAAACATTCTGTCAAACTATATCGGTGTGCTGGTTTGTGTGGTTGGTAAACTGTTACGTCATGGTTTGGAATAGTTAACCCGGTTTGTGTGGCTAAGCTCAAAAAAATGCCTTATGTGCTCGGCCTTGACGTCTATGGACTTTCTGACACTTGTCAAATGAATGCTCGTCATCTGTCAATTAAATACTATTTATTTATTGTTTTAAATGTGAAGAAGCTGTATGAAACACAAAAATAATTCATCTAAACCACGTTAAGATTTACTACTAATAAATAACCATTGATAGAAGGATGAATATTTACTAAAATGGCACAAACTAATACAGCTGGGACATCTTCTAGGCGTCAGCTTTCTAGAGATCATGATGCAGCTTCCATTACTTCTTCCAGAATTGGAGATATTTCTGAATGGGAGGCTAATGAGGTACTTGTTAATATCATTTCAAAATTATTAGTTTATTTGATTATCTCTTTTGACCTATAAGAAGTAGCTATGTACAGTTTTTTAAATTCAAGTTCATTAAGACTATTCAAACAGTTGTTAATTTTTGATTGTAATTATTGAAATAAAAATATATTAAATTTTGTACCCCCAATAATTAGGCACTGCGACAAAGAGAACTGGAAGAAGCTAAAGGTAGAGCAGCACAAATGGAAAAAACCATGAGATGGTGGTCTGATTGCACTGCAAATTGGAGAGAAAAATGGAGTAAAGTCCGCAATGAACGTAATAAAGCCAGAGAAGAATGCAAGCAGATGCGCGCAAAATTAGATACAGTATTAAAAGAAACAAACACCTACAAAAGAAACAAAGAAGAATTGGAGCTACAAAATGATCAACTTAAAAAAGAAATTGAAAAAATTCATATTTTACTATTAAAACATGCTGGTCAATTCGATTCTCAAATTCTTGAAGCTTTGAGTGATGATCCACTAAAAGATTTTGTATTTAGTAATAATTCTCCTATAAAGGAGAGAGAAAATGGTGTCACATCATCACAATCTAATCCAGAATGTGATAGTACTGTTGAACAAAATTTAGATAGTTCCGTTTTTGAAGAATATATTTTACAAGGAGCTGTACCTAGATATAAAGAAACAGATAAAAAACTAGATACTGTTGAACCTGAAACTGCCAATGGTATTGAAAAAAATTCTAACGATTATGATGAAGATTATGTTCTACAAAAATTGTCAATGCTGCAGTTGAGGTTAGAAGAGGCTACAAAAACATTGCAGATAGAAAGAGAGTGAGTACATGATATTTCACATTATTTCTAATTCTAATATATTTTTGTCTGTAGGGAAAAATCTCAATTACATAGAAGTATTGAGAGATTGCACTCTGAGCTCCAAGAAACAAAAGATAAATATGACGAAATTAAAGAAGCCAAACAAGATACAATGAGAGACATTTTACTATTACAAGATCAGCATCAAAAAGAATTACAGTTAATTAAAGCAGATTTACAAGATGAGGCCAGTTCTAGAGAGGGAATGGACAAGAGACTCAGCGACTTAAGAGCAGAGGTAACAACTCAAACTTAAAGAATATATTCTTTATATTAAACTGTTATTTATAGTTGGAACGGTTACAAGCAGAAAATGCTGCGGAATGGGGGAAACGAGAAAGATTAGAAACTGAAAAATTAGCAATTGAAAGAGATAACAAGAAACTAAGAAGTGAATTAAGAGACCTGCATGAAAGATTAGAACGAAAAGGGAGACCTGTCACAAATTCTGATGCTGAAATTAGACACTTACAACAAGAATTGGTAGATAAAAATAAAGTATGAGTATAGTTTCTCAATAAAATTTTCAATATTTCTTAACTGTCTATTTGCAGGAAATATCCGAGTTGAAACATTCCCAAAACAAACTGAAAAAGATGGTACAAGATAAGATAACAGAACTAGCTCATGCAGTACGTAGAGCTGAACAATACGAAACTGAAGTTAAGAAACTTCGAGGTAGAGTAGAAGAACTTAAAAGAGATTTGGCCGTAGCCGAGGACGAATTAGACACAGCCATGAATAATATTAGAAAAATACAAAGAACTAATGATGAATTACAAGAACAAGTGGACAATTTTCAATTACAGCTGCAACATCTTCACTCCAGGTTTGTACACAGCTTCAATAGTAACGTTCTTAGACATTTTATTGAATTATTTGTGGGATTAGATGTACAACAAATTTACTTGAGGGCTTAATATTTCTTTATTTAGGTATTTGGTTTCAAGGATCTAACATTATTGTAGTTTACTGCAGATTTAATGTGGTGTAGGTGAATTTAACAAATTAATTGGATTGTATGAATGATTTTTAGACAATCTTTATCTGTTACATTTGTCTGAAGAAAAAACTGCTCACTTTATTTCTACTACTGTAACTACAAATAGAAATGTCCGTTAGTATGATAAACTAATAATCTTTAGCTTACCATATTCAAAACTTATCGACAAACGTTCCAAGGGTGTAAATATAAAGTTTAGAAATGCTTTTTCATAATTAGTTATAATTTCACCACCCTTGTAACATTTGTCAGTAATTTTTGAATATGGTATGCTGAAGACTATTCGTTCTTGCAGATTTTCAATAACGGATATCGATATGCAGAAAGAGCAAAATTAAAGTATAGATTTTTGTTATAGTAATTATTGGTTTCAATTTTTTCCTCTCTCGTTGTCTTTGTTAATAACTTTTAGAGCTAAAACTATTGTTTTGTGAATATATTTGTAAATTTTGATCAATGGACATGATGTAGTAACCTCACTCTTATTGGAGCCACAATATAATATTACAAACAATATGTTTTATGAAGTTCAATTGTAAAATAACGCAGAGTAAGGCTGTTATGTTATAAAGAAGAATATTAAACTTGTTGAGCTCAATAACACGATATGTTCCTCGTAACTAGGTTCGATTCTCAACGGTATTGACAAATAAATTTCACTTCTCACCCATTAATTATTAATATTATAAGAGATTATTTGAAACAACAACTGTAAAACATTGTTTTCACTTATTTTTCTTGGTTTGCAATCTCTGGAAACTCAGTACAACATAAAAAAATAATCAACATGCAGACTTACCCTTGTATAATGCTATTTGTAAATTTCTATCACTTCACTTTAAAGGCTACACTGTTCTTTTAATTATTAGATTTATAGATTATATTAATAATGCTTGGTAGAATACTAATCAATCCTTTTTCCTGAACTGTTCTTGTAGTATGGAAAAGGAAGACGGTGGTGAGGAAATGGCTCAATATGACGAAAACGATTGTGTAAGTACATATCACGGTGTAAACAAATATCGCATTTCTTGTTAATTATTTCATGGATCTGACAAAATTTAAGTATGTTAAAATTGATTTCAAAACCTCACAACTAAACTAATTAAGTCAAACAAGTCGGCTATTAGACAACTAACCTCACTTTTTAGAAAACACAGACCATAAGAAACAGTTGAATTACTTCGTTAAAAATGGTTGAACCGGAAAGATTTCTAAATATGAAAATATAACGCGTTCAAATATTTTGAGAATAAATTTTTTTGATTAGAAATGTAATTTGAATGACTGAAATAAAAACCGTAATAAATATTGATAAGTTCTGTCCTTTATTTTAGAAATGGCATAGAAAGATTCATTAAGCATTAATCTGATCAGTGGTTCTCAAACTGTCCACTATATTGTAAACCTATATTTTTTTTGATGGAACTAATGTTATAGTAAATTGTTGAATTTGAAAATAAATAAAATATTTAATGTGATCAGGAAGATCATTAATAAAAATAATGAATATTAGATAGATATAATATCAAAAATAATTATTATAAATCAACAACTCATTATTATTGTATAAATATTAATCCAGTCATTATATACATTTAAAAGTGAAAATGAACCGAGAAAGCCA
>CAJUYH010000664.1:0-60034 GCA_910591685.1 Galerucella tenella
AATTACTGTATCCCCAGTTGACAAAAATCCTTAAAGTACAAAGACATTGTATTCATAAATATTAAACAGTAAAAATATTCGGCTTCATCATCTGCTGATGTTGTTCAGTGAAGAGATATATTTATCTTACCAAATGGTCCGACCCGGTAGTTGAATGCTACGACGATCACATCATAGCTGATAAGAAATGCCGGTAATTCATGATTATAAGAAACGTGGCCATGTAAGAAAGTACCTCCATAAATAGAAACCACAACAGGTAATTTCTTAATCTCCTTGGGTTTCTAGCATTAAAAAAATCGAAATTTTTGACTGATATATATTGAACGTTCAATCAACTTACTACTGGTGTGTAAACACTTAAATAAAGATAATCTTCAGTTTGATGCTGCTCGTCTTTGTCTACTTGGTAACATGACATGGTATTATTATTGGCGTCAAAAATTCCCTCCCATTTTGCGGGTGGTTGTGGGGGCTACAGAAGAAAAGGTGAATAATGATATATATTTTGAATTGTTTATTGGTACAAATTCACTTGCCTGAAATCTTAAATTATCCACTGGAGGTGCTGCGAAAGGGATTCCCAAATAAGCATAATAAGTAAGATTAACAGTGACAGGAGGGGTAAGCGAAATGCCTCGAATTTTCCCATCTGGTAAAGTAATCAAGAGATCATCATCGCCTGATATCTGAAAATCACAACGTTGAATTCAATTTTACTCTTTTTTGGTGATCGGGACATCGTGTTATTATTTTTCATAGCTCTCAACTCAACTGTTAGCTTATTTACAAGGCAAACAACATTTTACAATACTTTCATGTTGAAATTCTATCTCTCTGTTTTAAAAAAAAAACAGGATACCAAAAATATATAAAGGTATGGAATTTACTTAGATACAACATAATTTAAGAAGTACTTACAACATTTTAGATAAATCTAAATAGATTTAAATCAGGCACGATTTGGATAACAAAATTTAAATAGATTACATTCCAAAAATAAAGTAAAACCAAAACAAAAATAAGATACTAGAACTTTGACACATGTAGGTAAGTACTGAGATTTTTTTCATTATAGAAGAATATTCAAATAATTTAACAACATATCCCAATATTGGTATAACACTTCTTCTCACTATATCCCTTATGATTTTACAGCCACCTGATATAAGTGGTCAAGTAAAAATAGAATGAAGCATCACCAAACTTCTTATTACCACAAATCACATTTTCTCAATGTTCTTCCTCTGCCTCAAATGTACTAGACATTTGCTTATTTTTAAGATAAACATGAACTGGCTCATTCCAAATATGCTTTATTTAAGTTTTTCCAATAAGGATTCCTCAGAACAATATTACCTAGCTAGAGGATATGATTGTACTAGTGATATTTTATAATCTGTGACAAATATATTTGATGTCAGACAACTTTATTCCAATAATATTCGTGTTATAGTCAAAAGCGCTCTTATCTTGCGGGCTCAAAGGTCACTAACCATATGTATCAAATCAGAAGACACAGAGGTTACCAAAATGTGAGATTACAAATATATCCGGAGAAAATAATGATGGTTGATGTTTCCATGACGAATTTCCACTTTTTCATTAATTTTCGAAATAATTAGGTACCATTTTTTTTGCTTGAGGATGCAGAAAACGGAAAATTGCTCCGTAATATTCATATTATCACTTTGAATTGCCAAAGTCACAAAACTGCCATTAAATAAAAACCTGGTGAAAGACTTTTTTGAATCGCTGTAAACTAAATACATATCCTTTTTTCTTCCGTCAAAATTGCATAAGTCCGTCTTATTCATCTTACAGATTTTATTTGGAAGTTATGATTGAACGCAATAAAAGAAAAAAAAACGGTGAGTATGTCTTTGTTGAATCGTATAACCCGCATGATAAGACTGCATTTGACTATAGTCAAAATACTTATAAACACGAACTGAGTAGGCTCAGTCATAAATAGCACACATTAAATAAAGTATCATATGTAGCACCTCATAAAGAAAGAACTGCAAGACAACACAGCTATTCCTACCTGGGCCCTAAAACAAAAATTACAGAATAAAAATATAAGATGTTCCACTCGTTCGAATTTATCGCGTAAAGCACCGATGCCGCTGGTGACTGTCTGGTGACTTGGATGGTACAGTACGTCGCTACGTCCTTACTTGCATTTAATTTGGCATATTATACGGGAAGTCGCCCGTCGAGCGCTGTTTAGAACGGTGTTTATTGGTTGTTCGTGTTTTATATTCATGTTGTATAGATTTTTTAAATTTATTAATCAATTGTTGAAATGACCAAAAAGTCATATTCATATTTTTCTTTTTAATGGCAAAGCTTTAACACTAAATATTTTGTAATATTTACTAATACAAAATTACGGATTTATTTTTATAATAAGTACATTAAGCAAGAAAACACAAAAATTCAATTCTATAGCTAACCAAAGGGGAATTTTTCAGTTCCTTTTGAACGAATTTATTAAATTTTCTTTTCATCATCCATGTAATCAATTTCCTTTCAAATATTATGCAAGTCTCTATACCAGAGTCCGTATATATTTTACTCTCAAATGTATATATTGAAAGATTTGAAAGACAATAGATTAAATTTAACACATAAACCAAACTCAAAACTTAGTATTTCACAAAATTTATAAAATTTCTTAATAAAGGTATCCTTCAGCTGCTTCTCTTTTTACTGTTTTAACCTTGTCAACCAAAAAATACGCGTTATTTAAAGATCAAAATTTAAGATTTAGTGGCCCTATTATTCTGGTGGCTAATGAGTATATTTAATTGAATTTGTGATAAATATCTGCTAGATTATTTATCAATAAGTATCACAAAATTACTAAGATGCTGGATAAAAGCTGTGAATTGATTCATTTTAAAATTTCAAGTTTATTTTTTACTTACCTTTTCAAATTCATATCCCGAACATTTTTCGAAATAATTAACATTTAAAAATAAACCTTTGTGATGAAGAATCCTATTATGTAATTTAAATATATATTTCTCTAATTACCCCTATATAGATTAAAATAAAATTAGCTTTTCGAACTTCTCTGGTATCTACCGGGCTCGTTATTGACAACAAAAGCAAGTCGTAAACATAATTTATGAGAGCGGCGTCCGTTTGGGACAGCAACTTGAATCAAACCGCCCTGGAGTGAAACATCTTATATTTTTATTCTGTAATCTTTGCCTAAAATCTAAAATATACACTTCGCTTCCAATCGACATTAAACACGAACGTAGGCTGCCAAAGTATAAGAAAAAAATCAAAAGATTTATAATGAATATTTTTTGAGATGATGATTTAATTTTCTTAATTTACTTAAACATCAAGTTTCAAGTTTTCACATATCCCAGAACGTCCAAGACAATTTTTAAAATTATCAGCTTCTCTAAATTTTTACTTAATTAATAGCATCTTGATTTTTTTGTTTTGTTTTTGGACGATCGATTGGTGTTGTGTTTTTCGGTATTTATTTAGCTTTGTCCTTTTTTTATTATACCGGGTGTGTCACCTAATATATTGAACTATAACAGCTTATTGTAAATAATTTTTTATAGTACTAGCAAATCCTCAAACTAAACAATAAAATTAATTTTTGTTCACTCCTTAGAAATAATAATTTATCAACTAAGTAGTAGCTATATTCACAAAAATAATTCAGTTTTATAAATGGTTTCTTAATGTTTTCATATTGTGTACGATTAAGTTATACTTATAAGAGAAGTTAAAAGGTACAAGAAAACAATTTTACGATAATTTTGTGAGTGTTTTATAAAATATTCCACAACTCTATTAGGTATATAAACGTTTTAATGATAAATTAATGAGACACTTTAGCTGCCTACAACAGAATAGTGTTTGATGCATGTATAATATGACCATTTAGTATTTAGGAAATAATAATACAACACCAAAACAAAAATAAAACAACTGCAAAGCTCTCAAATTATCAAATAACTCCTATGTTAAAGCGGATTGATTGGCTGGAAATATGTATTTCAATACATACCGATCCAATTGTAAATAGTAACAAAACTACAGTGTGCAACATATTGTTTTAAAAATTTAACAATATGTTATAATAATTAATAATTTTGTTACACTACTTATACCAAAAAAACATTGATAGTACTTTAGAACCGATAAGATAATATTTTTCTCGAAAAAAATTTTGTGAATTCATTTGAACTTATAATAATCCAGCTCCTACCTTTGCTTTTTTTACTTTAAATAAGAAACTAGTATAGACATATTGATATTTTATTATTTCTAAAAAGATACAAATGGCTTTGTAGCATATTGTTCGAATATTTCCACCCATGCTTTGTATGAGAAATTTCGTGGATTCTGCATGATACTCAAATTCTCTCCAATGTTCAAGTAATTGAAATATTGACTTGTTGCCTTTGACCACATAACATGGCCGAAAAGCTCTTCACTTTCCGGTGTGGGATTCCTACAAAAATACAATAGTTGTAATATCAGTCGTATTTGAGAGGTGAAATTTATTGTTATATATACAGGGTGATTCATTAAGAATGTCCAATCTCTGAACTGTAGATTCTAGACCTCAAAATATGATGATTCTGCTCAACATGCCTCATGCAAATATTGCTAGTTTCCGAGATACGGGGTGTTCAAAGTTTAAATTTAAATTTTGATTTTACGAAAGCGGATCATAAAGTGTATTGAAGTAAATGGTGTGGTTGGCATTTTGAGCATTTGCTTTGAAGTTTTTCATTTTTGTTTACAAATTTGTTATTGTTACATATATTTAAGGAATAATAAATTTTTTTATGAAAAAATTAAAATTTATTGAACTTTTTAGAAGCAAATAACTCGATAACCGATTGAGTTACACGAATCAAAGGAGAGTAACTTTTTTTTGTAGAATTTAACGCTTTTTAATATTTTTTTATTATTTTAGTTGTAAGCTTTGCCCAAAAAAAGTTTACTTTGATTTAATTAACACAAACAATTGTAACTAGCGCCCTCTATTAGCAATGTTAAATTGGAGTGTAAATTATGATTCCTCATGCCAAAAAACGTGAAATTGCCAATTTTCAAAGAGAAATTGTGAAAACATAAGAAATTATTGCGAAAATCAAAATTTAAATTTAAACTTTGAACACCCCGTATCTCGGAAACTAGCAATATTTGCATAAGGCATGTTGAGCAGAATCATCATATTTTGAGGTCTAGAATCTACAGTTCAGAGATTGTACATTCTTAATGAATCACCCTGTATAACTTACACATATTTCACAAAATTAGAAATCAATTTGACATATCTCTTGAGAACTGTTATATCCGACTCAGGAAAGTTATCATAGTGATCGTAGTTTGCCCAAAAATATCTCTGATCTTCTCCATGTCCCACTCTGCCAATCCCTACGACATTCATTGAAAAAATTTCAGCTTCATAATAATCTAGTCAACAAGTGCCTTTTTGGCCAACTTATTTCAGCAGTCTCCGAAAATTATGATCGAGGTGTCATTCGATTCGGGATGGCATCTAGATGATTTTTGAAAAAATGAAGTTCCGCAAACAAAAATTGCAAAAGTTATTAACAATTAACAAAAAAAAAGGGGGTTTAGTTTTTTGCAAATATCTCAAAAAGTAATAAAGACTTTTCAAATTACAAAAAAAGATTTGAAAAGAGGAGGAAATTTCCTAGAAAAAACCAACTCCCGGAACTGTAGGACCAATATTTTTAATTTTCCCAGAGGGATGAAAATATGGCCGAAAACGGGTGTTCTGGCTTCCGTAAGCCACGCCTACTTTGGACACTTTATTAATAAAAATTATTTTAACATATTAAATATGAAATTTAAGAAATGAAAAAATTCAGGGGCTTACTGGATAGATAAATGAACAATAATCCGCCTGAAAAAAATTTTTATCACAATTTTTCAATTAGTTATTCAATTGTTAACTAATAATTTTTTTCTGCTTGAACATGAACATTGCAAGTGTGATAATTGTTAAACTATAAATTTGAGATTTTTTTCCTCTCTTGGAGCAATTCTTGAAAGTCAAGAAAACATTTTTGTATTCTGTTTTAAAATTGCAAAGCGCTTTCGGCTCGTCAGATATGAAACAATAAACCTAGTCAAATGTCTACAACACATTAACGTCACTGTTAAAATTACATTAAATTTGAAATTTTTAAAAATTATCCCCTGATTGGGGTTAAACTGTCTTCATATTATGAACATTTTTAATTTCAATTAAATTCTTCAGCTACTACACGAACACGTGTTAGTAGACCGGAAGACGAAGTGACACTACTTCAATTTAAAACTAACAAATGACAAATGACAATTCAAGTGGACACAGAACTCAAGCTATCCAACATGAGCATAAAAGTAAAATTATTGTAAAAAATTTTTATCTGGTAATGTTCCAAAACCAAATATGTGAATTTCCTAAATAAATTATAAATAAATTTGATATATTGGGTTCTAATGAGAACCCATCAAATCAAATCATGATTAAAAATTTTAAAATTAATGTAATTTTAACAGTGACGTTAATGTGTTGTGGACATTTGACTAGGTTTCTTTTTTCATATCTGACGAGTAAGTAATTCTTTACTAATTTCTTTTTAAAAAATTTTCAACGATTATTGCTTACTTGCAGGTATGGCACTGATGATGGCCTAATAGCCGAAAGCGATTTGCAATTTTAAATAAATTTTTTACACAGAATAAAAAAATGATTTCTTGACTTTCTAGTCATGTGTACTCAGCTATAAAGATATTCACAATTCTTGAAAGGCTTCACAATAGATCCCGTTGAAAAAGTAAAAAATGTTTATTTTTCAGGTTTTTATTAATAATTATCGTTGTTGCAAAATTAAAAACTCAAATTAATCATTGAAAAAAATTTTTTTTTCAATTATTAATGATCCGTTTTTATGTTATCATGTTTTTTTGACAGTAAGTAGAATAGGAACAAAAATATAAGGTGAAAATTTATTTGTTTATAACAAATTTACATAAACAATGAAAAAATAAATAATTTTTTTTATATCGAAAAGAAAAATAAATAATGATCTTAAAAAAAAATTGTTCCTTAATATCAATTAGAAGTGGGAGAAAATAATTGTTAATTAACAAATGCGTTTTTAAGCAATAAAAAAACTTTTTTAAGGAACAATTTTTCTTTTAAAAATCATTATTTGTATCAAAGATTGAAATTCCAATTAAAAAATTTCAATTATCTAATAAACAACGCATTTGTTTATAACAATTTTTTAAACAATAACAGATAAAAATTAAAAAAAAATTACTTTTATGCAGCTTCTAAAAAAAACGGATCATTAATAATTTTTGTAAAAAAAAAATTTTTACAATGATTAATTTAAGTTTTTAATTTTGCAACAACGATAATTATTAATAAATACCTGAAAAAAAAACATTTTTTAATATTTCCAACGGGGATCTATTGTGAAGCCTTTCAAGAATTGCTCCAAGAGAGGAAAAAAATCTCAAATTTATAATTTAACAATTATCACACTTGCAATGTTCATGTTCAAGCAGAAACAAATTATTAGTTAACAATTGAATAACTAATTGAAAAATTGTGATAAAAATTTTTTTCAGGCGGATTATTGTTCATTTATCTATCCAGTAAGCCCTGAATTTTTTCATTTCTTAAATTTCATATTTAATATGTTAAAATAATTTTTATGAATAAAGTGTCCAAAGTAGGCGAGGCTTACGGAAGCCAGAACACCCGTTTTCGGCCGTATTTTCAACCATCTGGGAAAATTATAAATATTGGTCCTACAGTTCCGGGAGTCGGAGTTTTTTTTAGGAAATTCCCTCCTCTTTTCAAATCTTTTTTTTTATTTGAAAAATCTGTATTAGTTTTTGAGATATTTGCAAAAAACTAAACCCCCTTTTTTTCAGTTAATTGTTAATAACTTTTGCAATTTTTGTTTGCGGAACTTCATTTTTTTCAAAAATCATCTAGATGCCATCCCGAATCGAATGACACCTCGATCATAATTTTCGGAGACTGCTGAAAAAAGTTGGCCAAAAAGGCACTTGTTGACTAAACTATAAACATTTATCTAAAAAGAGGTCTGAACCAGCAGTAGCATTTTGAAAATATATTATTCAATGAGCTCACCTGGTACATAAATGTCGTTACCTCCCAGTTCTCCATGATATGTAAATTCATAAAAGTATAATTCAACGTGTTCGGAAAGTAATTCAGCAAATTTAATTATCGCTCTGATGAATGTATTGTCACTGTAATACTATAAATTATATTATTAGAATTGGATGAAGTCTCCAAATGCACTTAAAAATAATTCATCATTCATCAACGCCCCTTTCAGAATCATAAAGCTTGAAAAACGCATCCAGTGCAACATTATGTAAGAAAATAATGTGTACGACATATTGCCAAGTATTTTTTCCGCAAATCGCTAGGAAATTTTGACATTCCTGTCAAAATTTCTTGAAGAAAAAGTCAGGACTTCCTTACTGTAAGGAAATGATATTTCCGTACAGTTGTTAGTGTTCTACATAAATGATAGAAATTTCTTTGGCAATAATTCTAATGAAGCAGTATTCACTGCCTCAACCAACTCTGGAGGAGTCCCAGGAATGGAAATTTCATCATCACTTATCATTTTTCTTTCGAGAACACCAGCAATTAAATTTATAATCGTCAAGTTTGACAATTCAACCTCAATACGTTTCCATAGTAACCCAAGTAATTTTATTAGGAATTTCAAAGCACCATTTATTTGGGAATAAAATTATCGCGTTTTTTTTAAATCAATCAATATCTGTCGAATTTTAAACGATTTGCGGAAAAATAGTATGTTCACCTCGTAGGAAAAGCCACATTCCTGGACTCTGTGTTGCTAAGTCTCGGCTTGCGCCTCGACTTAGCAATCTTCACAGTCGTCCAGGAATGTTAAGCTTTTCCTACCCGGTAAACAATGTACTATTTATTGTACAACCCTAAGTAGATGATCCGAACAGTGACAAAAGTGTCATTTTATTTATTTGTTCGGGCTGTACTCAACAGCCCAGGCACTTGAACTTAATAATTGTACCAATTCCCATATTTTCTACTTCCATTCCAGGAGCTGTGTATCTTTTATACAGGCTACTAGTTTGGCTAGTAAGATTTTGAATAGTTATATTATCTCCTTTCCAAAACGCTCCTTATAAGTTCAAAAAGAAGCAGAGTATATGTTTGATCCTTCAGTTCACAGTTTCTGCACATAGGTTCACTGACTTTCCTATTTTGTGTAGATGTTTCTTCAGGGTACAGTGACCAAGTTGGACCAAGCGGGTCTTCAAATGTGTCTTACCAAAAGCCTGGCTGAGAGTTCCTTGACTGCTTGGTTCAGTAAATGTGAAAGAGGATAAACGTGTGTACTCTATGAATGTTGCGAAGAAAAAGCTTCGACAGCGTTTTGTTGTTTTGTTGATAGAACAAAAGAGACTTCGCTTTGATTACGCATTGCAAGTGGCACAATGAAGAGATGTTTTTTTTAATATCTATGTGGGTGCAATCGATCACACCTACGGCATTTGGAAAAGTGTACTTTGTTTGCCATGTTTCTTCGGCTCCTATTGAATTGAAATTAAAAGTATATTATTATTTACCTGTACTGTTTTTCCAAGGTTATCTGCTAAAAGCTGATCTCCCACATAAATGCTCTTAATTTTTTTTCCTACTTCTAATTTTACATCATTATCAGTGATATTCATATCTTCATCCACTAATAAACGAGGATCATTATCAAATCTCTGAGCCAGTTTTTTCAACGTATCCATATCTACCACAAATTAATGATTTGCTATAAAAGTCGTGAAATTACCATAAATTATATTTTGTTGATTACGGTGTCTATCATTTTATGCTAAATTTTTAGTGAAAATTTATAATTATCTCAATTATCTTTCATAGGGTTGTTCCAACAATAAGAAACTGTCGAACACTGTCAGAGAATAGTGGAACATTGGAACATCACGCGAAACTAAACTCGTTGTTTGCTATAACTAGTAATTTGCTAATCATTGCTGACAGTTTCTGATTGTTATTTAAACAAACCTCAAGTCTTTCACCTTTAGCTTTCGCTATATATTCTTCTGAATTGAAGCCCATCAAAACTGGAACTTTGATAAATGCTCCATTTTGTACGGAATTGTACATTAAATCTGTAATAAAAGCACCATCATGAGGTACTTCTAAGACTGGAGGAAAAACCTGAAACAAATTGAATCGTTCCATGGAATTATATGACATTAGGTATGTTCCCAAAAGAAATATAAGCATTTATTTGTTACTAACGTAAAAGTGGTCCTTAGTCTTGACTATTTCCGATGCATCTACCGATAATAAGAAATCTAATAATTGTTGAGTGGATTTGGACTTGTCAAAGCTTGGATCGATTTCAGCAGCAATTCCATAAGCTGTTTCTACAGGATGTCTTTGATACGCCCAATCGCACAATGCTGAACCACTTACACCAATTGCAGCTCTAAAGAGTCCTGAAATTTACTTCTTGAAAGCTGTTACTTTATAGTATGGTAACAATTATCACCAACCTGCAGAGCCTGGACTAAGTAGTTGGTAAGTAACTGACGCTGATCCAGCACTTTGACCCATTATGGTAACTTTCTCTGGATCTCCACCAAAAAATTCAATATTCTGTTGTACCCATTTCAAAGCTAACTGTTGGTCCTTCAAGCCCATATTTCCTGGAACCACTGTATCTCCAGTTGACATAAATCCTAAGAATTCCGAAACTTTTGTGAACAATTGATACGATTATAGTTATTACAAACATATCTTGCAATTAATAATAAGGTAGACCAGCACATAGTGTGAAAAAATGTAACAAACGATTCTTTTTATGAAAATGTTGGTTCTGTTTACTTCAAATCATTTAATAAAGCTATTATTTTCAAGATCACAACATCTTCTAATGTGTAAGAATGTATTCATCTTACCAAATGGTCCAACCCGATAGTTGAATGTTACTAGAATCACATCATTGCTCATGAGAAAAGCTGGCGCTTTGTTGTTGTAAGAAGCATGACCATGTATGAATGTTCCACCATAAATAGACACTACTACTGATAATTTTCTGGTATCTTCGGGTTTCTAATCAAACAAAAAGCGACAACTGCAGTAAGTGTACCAATAGGATAACGAGAAGCAAAAAAGTCTGGCAACAAGGTATACCATTTCTCCTCAAATAAAGGAGTTTCCCAGTCAGATTGTATTATTGCAAAGAAGCAGATGGTCCACACTTATTATAAGACTACTATTTGTTATTACGCTGGTAAATATCAAAATATTCACTGACAGGCCGGGCTATGCTTCTAGCAACAGTCTAAGAACTTGTGAAAACTATAAATGATCTTTTGATAGGATGGCAAGAGACAACGCTGTGTCGGGACATATGTGGGGATTGCAATGAATCGGCGGACCAGCTAGCTAAAGGAGGCTCTCTCTAAAGGCTTCAAGGGTATAGAACCATTCTGTGAAATCACAAAGGATTGCGTGAAAGGGAAAATCTGGAACTGGCTAGAGAAGGAACAAATAGAGGATGACACAAGGGAAGATAATATGAGAAATAGTAGAGAGATTTACTTCAAGTGCTTTGGCTGTTGAGCCCCATCCAAACGATTGAATTAATAAATGAAACCTTGTTGCCAGATTTTCTTACCACCCTGTTTATACAGGGTAATCCACTATTACATCTCAAAGTTCCTACACCGTTCGCATCACGTCATACTGAATACATTGTTAGATACATAGATAAAAAAATACTTATAGATGGGAAACTGACCCGTGGCGCCCTCTATTTGTACGGGTGGCGCCTCCTTGAGAGTCCCGTCAGTACCTCAACACAAATGATGGTTGTGAACTTCGCTAACAGCCGAAAAAGAAGATACCTGTAATTTTACAGTTTTTGGCGGCATATTAAAAATTACTGTAATTTTACTTTTATAGCAAAATAACATTTATGGTCCATTTTTTGATATTTCATTTACTCAACATTAGATTGATATTACAATAATAACAATTAAATAGTCAAATAAAATCAAATTAAGTGTCAAAAAATGGACCATATAATGCCTGAAGTGAGAAAAATAAAGCAATAATCATCAAGTTTATATATTTTATTAAATAAAAAACGTATACAATAAATGAAACGTTTTTTTACATATTTCAATGACAAACATGAAGAAAAATAAATTTTCAACAACCCTGCTTGGAAGTTCAAAGCTGTATGGAAGAATAACTACTTTTGTCACTTTTCATTTGATAAAACATGTTTTTTCTCAAAGATAGAGCTTACCGGGTGCACCTCACATTACAGTCTTTCACAATACATATTCTAGACATTGTGTCTTGAAATATAAGTCCCACTAAACAATAAAAACCAACTACGAATACTCAACACACACACACACAAATAAGCAAAATAGTTTTTAAAAACGAAAACCAGACTAACTCACGATACACTTGTAAAACGTTGATCTGCAGCTGTCAGGCAGTTGTCAGGTTAGGATCATAGATAACACGTTAGGATGTCAGCGCTGATATATGTGGAAGAATCTGCAACTACCACTAACGGCATTACAGTTCTCACTAAATTAGAAATTTCAGTACTGACGGGACTCTCTGTGTGGCAGCACCGTCGCGCCTTCAGAGATCCCCTACCCTGGGTTAGATACATGATATCATGTGGTGTTATTAATTTGTATCAATAATTTTGGTAAGTATTTTTAATTATTTTGAGCTATTTTTTCCTAATTCATAACAGTGTAGTATAATATGTCTATCATAATATTAAATAATTAACATCAAATTTAAATTAGGTACTTACTAGCGGAGTATAAACGTGTATATAAAGACAATCTTCTGTTTGATACTTTTCTGCTTTGTCTACTTGGTAGCAAGATACGGAAACATTATTAGCTTCCAAAATACCATCCCAATCGTCAGCAGGTTGTGGCGGCTATAGAAAAATATGGGACTTGCAGAAAATGCGGTTATATAAAAAATTTTGTTATGTTGTAGAGTTTCAAGTGATGACTAACCTGAAATCGTAGGTTACCCACTGGTGGTTTGGCAAAAGGTATGCCCAAATAAGCATAATATGTTAGATTGACAGTTACAGGAGGAGTGAGTGAAATTCCACGAATTTTTCCATTTGGTAGTGTGATTAAAAGATCATCGTCACAGAATACCTGGAAATTGAACAGATGTCATCATTTCATAACAATGGGCACACTTAGATGCGGTGTTTCGGAATTCGGTCCCGCTACCTGCGGAAGGGACTACCTGCTCACAGGGACCTTGTCCAAATCCGAAAGGGTGATTTCGTAATTCGGTCCGCTGTCGAAGCAGGTAGATTTCATGTGGGTATTAAGGATTATTTTTAGCAATTGTTCTTCTGAAGTGCAGAGTGTAAGACGTGTTTATTTGTGTCCGTTATTGTGATTTTGTTTGTTTGTTTGACATGGAAAATATTAATTTCACCTCTATGACGAGTGAAAAGGGTAAGCGTTTATTAATAATAGATGGGTTTAAAGTTTGTTTTCAAAAATCATTATCTCATAATGTCAAGCGATACATTTGCATTAACAAAACAAAATGTAAAAGCTAAACGTGCCAGTACAACAACAATAAGTGTGTACTGTTGGTCCTAAGCCCAAAAAAATGTGAAGGAAAATAAAAGTCAAATTAAACAAATAGTAGGTACATGGGACCCAATTCCGAACTCGCATTTTCGCTGGTAGGACCACACTTCGAATTTAATCCGTTACAGGTAGTCCCTTCCGCAGGTAGCGGGACCGAATTCCGGTGCGTCCCTTAGGTGAATAAAATTTTCACATTATTGGTTAAAATTCCAATAAATCCGTTCCATTTATAGTTACACTGGAAAATTTAAATCGATTGAATCAAAACTATCCGAGAAATTAGAATGTAAAGTTAGCTCCGCCCCTTAAACGAAAGGCGCCAACGTGACGTCACATCAGCCGTGGAGCTCGGCAGTATCGAGGTTCCAGGCGTAGACTAGTGTGTGGATGTAATAATGGTTTAGCAGTATTTTAACCAAAATAAGGACTATATCAGTTCATGTTATGCGTTTTTTTATGTACTTGGATATAGCCGTTTTTAGGCTCAATTTCATTTCAGATCTGCAAGAACGACTTATGGTGATAACGCCATTGGTTATGTTCAAGTGAAACAAGACCAATCTTATTGTTTTGTTAAAGCAAAGATCACTCCAGAACATGAAAAAAAATCTAAAAATTCCAACGTTTCGTCTAAAATTCTTACGATTAAAAATTGTGTGGAAGATTGTCCTGCGTCTGAGGGGGCTGCAAGCATATTGTGGCATTTAAGTGAAAACGTCCTTTAGCAGGAAATGCGATATGGACGACTAACCGCCTCAAAAGCCTATGAAGTCACAAGGTGTAAAAAAAATGATGGAACATGAGTTGAAAATATATTTGGTGTAAAGATTTCCCAGACCTCTGCTATGACTCGAGGCCTTAAGATGGAAAGCGAGATATTAGCGGTATTTACTATCAAAGAAAACGTCCATAAAGTTCCAGAAAGCTGGAATTTTTCTATCAAGTAAATTTCCTTTGGTGCATCACCAGATGCCGTAAGTAAGGAATTTGTTGTGGAAATTGAAAGCCCAATGAATGAAGACACATTTTTAAATTATTTTGACAGCGATGGAAACATAAAAATGAAATTTATTTATCACATGCATTTTCAAATGTTCCTAGCGAAAAAAAACAAAGCAATACTTGTATTTGCTCTTGTCACTCATTTTAAAATTATTATTGAGAAAAAACAAACATAAACGTCAACTAACATGCAAAATTCGCCGAAAATACCGAATTAAACCAACATTCACACGTTAAAGTTAAGTGTACTCGGCTATATGAAGCCGCCGGCCGCCGCTGCTGGGGTTGTCGCCAGTAGGCTGATTTGACGTCACAGCTTGGACAAGCCCCGTTTCAAATCTGGCCATATTTAACACTGAATTTGAGGGTGAAATCGGTGGGATAAAATTGTGATTTTTTGGCAATTGTCTTTTCGAGTAGGGAGCTTTTTAAAACTAAAATAAAAAAATTATCGAAATTGGCCTCATTTGTCAGAGTTGTTCAAAAAATGTACTTAACCAGGCTGCTGAAGGATAAAGACCTTGTAGGATATTTTTTTCTCTTTATTGATTGAAATTTTATAGATACTTGTGAGTTCTGACACTATACACGAGCAAATATGCAAGCGAAAAAGATTCCATTTTTGGTCCACAACGTCAAATTACAATCCTCTTCATTTCATTATAGCAATTAGTCGTTTTACGCGCGACTGTAGAAAAAAATGTGTATGTATACCTATAGAATTATTGAAATGTATTTTAAAAATATATCAAAGATATAAAACTGGTAAGTCCCGTACTGCGTTCATTAAATATAAAGAAAGCCCTCCCTTTAGAATATACAATACCTGATATCAAAGTGGTTTGCTAAACAGCTCTGCCCAAAAACCTGGGAAATATCAAAAAGAGACAGACAAAGAATAATGGCTGTAAAGCTAGAATTTCGCAGACGATACAGAGTGTTAGGAATACAATAAATTATTAACCAAATGATAGCAAACACAACGAAGCTCGTTGTATAGTTTGAATCAGAATTTGAAAATATAGGAATCAAGGTGAAATATATTATATAAGCTTAAAGTTAAGAAAAAACGAATATCTAAAAAGTTGAAATATAGTAAAAGCGGAAGTTGAATATATTTTAATAAATACACACCTGCGCTGCTGTAAATACTAACAAAACAATAATATTCAACATATTGTTTATCTGCAGTGAATGATCAAATTTAGAATTATAAAATTATTTGCTAGAATTTATATTAAAAAATTATCTGGTACCTACTTGAATGATTAGATTATGTATTACGGAAATATTTTTTAATTTCATAGTACCTAGATGCAGTAATCGATTATTTTCGATTGACCGAGTAGTACTCGTCACGATTATATAATGAGCGAACCGATAATAATAAATCATTCATATTAAGGGGCATCTACCAAATTCGACCTTGCACAATTATGCTTCGTATAATTTTTTGTTTCCCTACGTCCTCACGTTTAAGTTGACATAACGAAAATTTTATTAGAAATATGAAAGCTCCGCAACATGTAGGTAGCCAAGCGGTCCATTTTTATCCGATATTTTAGTGGTAGCAACCGAATTTCAATAAGGAATTGTACGGTTATAAGTAATTTGAGGATTCTGAGATTTTTATATAGTATTCATAAAGCTTCAAATTAGACTTCTTATCAATTAGTTTTTCCATTTAATCCATATTTAATTCTTTACAAGGGCTCAAACTTTGCTTAATATGTGTAATGACCTCATGATTCGTATTTTTTTCAACAAAATTTGGTTAGCATTTCAAAGTTTTTATTCGATGAGAACTCTAAGTTCAACATTAATCTACATGATATATTTTTTTCTTAATTTTCAATACATCCATTACCTCAAAATTCTTTACCAAAAATACTTCGATATTTTGTCAAATCGCTGCCAATAGATTCCCCTTAAGAGATATTCACGCGTCAGAGTGCATCTCACTTGAACGCACTTGCTGAGACAAAACGACTGCTTAACATCGGTTTCCAAAACGTGAAGCTGAAGTATTTGACTCCTGGCTGAGAAATATTAATAATGTGAAGTTACACTGCATGCCTTCAAAACAAATATACCAAAATTTCCGTGTTTGTGTTAGACACTTTAGTGATGACTGTAAAGTACCAGGAAAAAGTGGCTGAAAAGAAAAGATGTTCTCACTTTATTCATTCCAGGTAATTACCTAAATTTAATATTAGGTGCAAGTCAATATGTTAATTGATAATCAGGATTCTTAGGTACCTAATACTATTTCAAGAGGAGATGATATAAAATTTTAAAAATTCATGAATACTAACAAGGATTCAACATTTGTTGGTCCAATGATGAAAGCAGCCATATCAAAATTTGTTCTAATAAGAATACGCTTTCAAATGCGAAGATACTATAGAAATGAATATAGGTACTTCATACGTAATCCTCCTTGTTGAATTATTCAGATTTAGATGCCAGACCACATGGATAAAAAAATAACTCACTTACTTATATTTTAGGAATGAAAATAGCAGAATATTGGGAAATAATCTAGTTATGTAGTATGTTGTGTGTTATGTATGGGTATGTGTGTTAAAAATGTTGTTATTATCACTAAATAAATATTTAATTTCCCAAAGTCTTTTTATTTAAAGTATTCGTCGTTCACCATATACTTTTTCCTAGAAAAACAAATTATATATTGCAAACTTTACCTTCTGCAAAAATGTGGCATTATGTTGCTTTAATTCTTACTCTGTTGCACAAGTTTTTTAAAAATAAATTGGCTTTTTACCAAAAGAACACAAAATGCAGCTTTTATGAAAACATATAAATTATAACTGATAGTATTTCACCAAATCTTGCATCAACAAGAGTTTGCCAAATATTCTCTAATGTTCAGCTCTGCAAGATTTGGCGAATTGTTATCAGTTATAATTCATATATTTTTATGAGCAGCTGAATTTTGTGTCCTATAGGTAAACGGTCGTTTTATTTATTAGAAAGATAAAATTCTCCATCAACTTGATATTTAAAATTCCGCTGAATTTTATAGTTCCTGCGGCCAAACTTCAGATGGCAGTTAAAACAGTAGTCACTGCTGACAACATAGGAGTTACAATTCTAGGTTGAAGTATTTTATGGCTGCAGATCAACGTTTTACAACGTGTATCGTGAGTTTGTCCAGTTTTCGTTTTCAAAAACTATTTTGCTTATTTGTGTGTGTGTTGAGTATTCGTAGTTCGTTTTTATTGTTTATAGTGGGACTTCTATTTTAAGAGACAATGTCGAGAATATGTATTGTAAAAGACTGTAATGTAAGGTGAACCCGGTAAGCTCTATATTTATAAAAAAAAAACATGTTTTATCAAATGCTTCGAACTTCCCAGCATTGTTGTTGAATTCCTAACATTTATTTTTCTTCATGTTTGTCATGAAATATGTAAAAAAAACGTTTCATTTATTGTATACTTTTTTATTCATTTCATTTAATTTAATTTTACTTGACTTGATTGATTTTTATTATCTATTGTAATATCAATCTAGTGATGAGTAACTTTGAATAAAATATCAAAAAATTGACCATAAATGTAATTTTGCAATAAAAGTAAAATTACAGTTATTTTGAATATGCCGCCAAAAACTGTGAAATTTCAGGAATCTTATTTTTAGGCTGTTAGCGAAGTTCACAACCATCTGATTTGTGTTAAGGTACTGACGGGACTCTCAAGGTGGCGCCACCCGTAGAAATAGAGAGCGCCACGGGTCAGTCTCCCATCTATAAGTATTTTTATATCTACGAATAACCCAACACACATTTCGTAATTTCTATTGGCTAATTTTATCATGAATTATGTAATCACTGTTATATTGCTAATCTAACTGGTATTTACACACAGCTAAAATAATAAAACCACAAATCTTGAAAAATAATGATATATTTCAAGCAACTAGTAAGATACAAATGGTTTCACAGCATACTCTTCAAATATATCAACCCATTTTCCATAAGAGAAATTTCTGGGATTTGTCTCTATATTTAAATCCGTATCAATATTCAAATATACATAATCGTCTTTCGTTGCTTTTGGCCAAGTAATATTATTTAATAAATCGTCAGCTATTGGTGTAGGATTCCTAAAAAAACAATTATTTCTCATTAAGAGAGTCCGGAGCTATATTTTTATATCTTAGAACCGGTTTCATAATATCCTGAGATAAGTTTGGTATCACATCAGACGTCATGTCCAAGTTTATATCATCCTGTGTATAGACTGACATAAACTAATTTTGTTTGTAGCTTTGAAAGCTTTTATAAGTAAAATGTCGTGTGAACCATTGGTGACTGTTTTTCCACTACTAGCTGTGAAGTTGACAATTATTGCTTCTTCTAGCCAACTAAGAAGTTGAACTTTTCTATTATTATTGACTTAGGTTAATAGAAGAAAATTATTAACATTTGTCGATAATGGAAAAATTCAAATATTTTGAGAATTCAGGGATAGAAGTTCAACAAAAACTTGTGCAACATAATTTTGTATACCCAGGAGAATGTCTTTAACATATTTGCTGTAGGAAATTACCTATCAGGATAAAATTATTTGAATAAAAATGCCAATATTTTAAAATTCGCGCCTAACCAAAAATTACTGAAGACATAAACGAGTACGTTCATAATAGGTTCGTTCTAACCAGCAATTCTGTTATCTACATAACCAGTAATTGAACTATTTAATGCGCATGCGTGAGAGAAATTAGTAAAATTACTGGTAATCTCTTACCAAACGGTTGGAACGTATTTTGAACTAGTTTAGTAGTTGCACCGATTCTGACGTACACATCTACATATTAGACCCCTCACAGAAATAATATAAATATAAACAGAAATGCACGAAGAATTAGGGATGCTGCTGTAAATACTTTGCCATGAACATTTGATTTTAATATCATTGAGAATATATTTTATTGTATTAACATTAATCAGAAAATAGAAGTATGAAAACTAGACATTTTATTATATGTAATTATAAAGCCTTCAGGCTTGAAAATGCATAAAAATAAATAAAACGAACTTATAAAAACCAAAATGGACACTTTCAACCTGAAAATATCAAATTAGTGAAACTCAATACTAATAATATCACCTATATGAAAATAATAGAAGTCCTCGTAACCTTGAAAATTATGTATGTTCTATTTTGACCATTTTTCAATTCATTGGTAGATGCAGTTTAGCAGAATATAAAGTGGTTTCGGACTCCATTATTCCCTTTTTCATGTTATCAACGACAAAAGACAGTCAGTAAAAAATGGTTCGCACTATTTTCAAAACAGTTCAAAAACTAAAAACTCACTTTCATATCCTTTACACTTTCCATAAAAAACAAATTAGACAGTTTTGAGATAAAAATATCGCCACTGCGCATGTTTCTTAATTTCAGAACTGTCGATACTCGCTATCAAGCAAGAATCGTTTGGACGGTAATTTTACTGGTTCACAAACGGGATGGAACAGAGAACTGGGCCCGTATTCTTAAGGGACTAGTGAGAATCTCACCAATGAGATTGATGCATTTCGGATTGCCTGAAACGAGAGATTCAGGGTGAAATTCATAGTCGACACTTGAGGGTCACTCATACTTCACTCATCCTTATTGTGTGCAGAGACACTTAACAGGTGAAAAGTGAGGTTAAGTTTGAGTGTAACTTGAGTGAAATCTGAGTACAGATTCCAGCTCCCTGGAGTGAAGATTTCTAACCTATAAACCACGTTTGTACCTCACACTGTCATTTTACGATATCAAAATTTTGTTTGGTTATTATTTGTCTGTTGTAGTTTCAAATTTTTCAAGGAAATTAGAATGATGGATGATTTAATTGATTTTGTGGACTATATAGATGAGGAAAATGCTTACGTTTAAAGTAAACCTAGATCAGTAATCACATTGGTGTAGTGCAAAGCAAAATTATTGAATTAAATGAGTTAAACTCGTGTACCAGTGACACCCACGCCTTTTCTTTTCCAGCTAAGCTAGCACAATAAGTTTTTTTTATTTTCTATAAAAGAATATTCACAAACCAGCTCACTTAAGGCTAGTTTTTCGCTAGACGAAAAGAGTTTTCTTTTGTTTCCTATTTTCCCAAGAAATAATGAACTTTAATGAAATAATATCTACTAAAAAAATTGAAAATAAGAATCTAAAATTATCTATTAAATAACTAGCTTGAAAAATAAAATTACGCAGCAAATAATAAATATATATGAACAGTAAAGAGCTAAACTGAGAATAGAATACTTGCAGAGGGCTAATACCACGAACTTAGGATCCTAAGTTCGTGGCTAATACACGAACTGAACCAAAGTGAACACAAATTCGAATATGAATGTTATGCAATGCAACAGATGTCAGATAAACGTTAAGGGACGTTCATAAATCACAATTGTTAACCAAACGCAACCAAAAGTTCCTAATAATAACATTGATGCCAAACTTTCTTCACTCAAATTGAAGTATTACTTGAGTAATGACTGTGGATATGAAAAGTTGCCTCGAGCTAAACTCAAACTTAGTTGAGTTTGAGTATGAGTGACCCTCAAGTGTCGGCTATGAATTTCACCCTCAATCTCTCATGGTTCGGACCGATAGAGAATCTCGCCAAAAGCGGTGAGAAGTGGTGAGAAGCTTAGAAACATGCGTATTGGATATCGTCCGGTGATATTGCAGATCTCACTATTTCCTTTAAAAATACGACAAATTTGAAACTCTCACGTTTTAGGCAACCATGCAGTACACCTATCTCATTGGTGAGATTCTCACTAGTCCCTTAAGAATACGGGCCTTGATAGTAATCGAGAGTTCTGAACCAGTAATTTCAGGTGGCTGGAACGATTTTTTCAACTGCGCATGTGAATTAGTAATATTACTGTAAATTACTGGTGGTTGGAACAAACCTAATATATCGAAAACTGACAGTGTACTTGTCAGTCCGACGACGGGGTAAACGCTTCTCGTGCGTTTGTGAATTATTTTTAATTTTTATCTCAAATTTGGCTAGTAGTGGAAAAAATGGTATATACACCATGGTGTTGAAGACATTTATAAACCTCGCACCTTATTCTTGGTGCTCGGTCAATAATAATAGTCTTCACCACCTTACTGTATAATAATTATTACTGATGACTTAGTGGAAAAAAAGGCATTATTGAATGTTTAGAACCTTAGGATTGAGAATAATTGATCTATTGGCTGTATGACTCCACCACTATTCTTAAATGCCAGTCGATCTCCCATTTTCGTTAAAATATGTAGTACAGCTGTCGGCTTTATCAACGCTTAAGTCACGGCTTAAGTCGACTTTACATTGTTTTGACTATTATGAAACCTAATTATAACTTAAAGGATCATTTTCGGCTTAAAACCTCCTTAAAAATGGCTATGTGCTATGCAATAATACTTTAAGGGGATAACATAAATGAATGAACTAAGATATAATATGTTATGATTACTCACAAATATTTAACAAAATTGGTTAAGAGAGTAATATATCTGTTCATGGTTTTGATGTCGTCATCGGGAAATTCTTTGTAGTCATCGTGAATCACCCAGAAATAGTTTTGATCTTCGGCGTGAGCAACTTTTCCTATTCCTAAAGAAATTTAATATAAAAAAAATTCATAATAGTACCACAATTGGTGGGAAAATAAGATTTTTTTGCGTTACCTGGAATGTCAACATTATTTGCACCCAAAGTACCATGGTAAGAAAATTGGTAAAAATAGAGATCGGTATGTTGACTTATTAATTCAGCAAATTTTATAATTGCTCTTATAAATCTGTTGTCTCCAAAATACTGGAAATTGAAACAAAAACAATGTTTTCATCGAGGAAATTACAGTCTTCTATTTTATGCCTTCAAAATATTTATCCCCGATCTGGGGGTGAATAATAAATACAAATACCTGTACAGATTTTCCAATGTTATCAGCAAACAATTCATCTTCATCCAAATAAATACTTTTAATTTCTTTTCCAACTAATAATTTTGTATCATTATCAGTGATATACATATCACCATCTACCAGTGTACGTGGATCGTTGTCATATTGTCGAACAAATTTTTTCCATGAATTTTGATCTAAAACAAATGAAATATCAATATAAATCTAATACCGAGGTCACACAAAGCACTATGCTAAATAAGCTATAGACGCTAATATCCAATGCTCGCTAAGTTCAGCGGCCACACGGAAAGCTACATACTTGAGTATATCTTTTGAGTTTCCGCAATCAGTCTAAGCTCAGTTGTATTTCACGATGTTAGCAAGTACGGTGCCATGGGATTGTGATAGCGATGACGATGAGTTGCTTTTATTGTTGTCGTTGTGCAAATAGGTCCACGAAGTGAACAAAATGAGAAATGATTTCGGTCAATTTCATCATCTCGTAGTCAGTTGCGAGAAGATTGATTTCTATAAGATTCCAGGGGGTCTAGTCAAAAGCATTGAGAGCTCCTACGAGAATACACACTTAATAAAGTGCGCATGCGAGCTCTCTTGAAATTTCTAATTATGATATAGCCCGCATGCGCACTTTATAAGTGTGTACTATCGTAGAAGCTCTCACTGTTAGTGAATAGACCCCCAGGGTTTTGTTACACAGACAATCATGCTTCCGCACTTCTTCAATAAACAGTGCGAGGAACGACATTTTCCTTCGACAGATCACACTACACTGAAGCAAAAGTGTTGCCAACCCGAAATTTTAAAAATCGGTAGGTCTGCTGGTGAAAAATCGGTAGATTTGAAATAAGGAGGCATAAAATTTTAGCTACTCGATGAGCCCGACATATTTACGTTCCCAAATGAAAGGAAAATGGGAAAATGTCTGTGTTTTGCTTCATTTGGTCAAAGATTACAAAATAAATATATTTCTCTGGAAGGGGTCTGATACTTGTTTTTTTTTGCGCCACACTCATAATAGTGTTTACGGCTCGCTTTTGTTGTCAATAACGAGACCGGTAAACCAGAATCATAGAAAAAGTGTGACACATGAATTGTATGTTATTGATATACTAGCATTACTGCATATATTGCCGAGATCCGAAAGAGTTTCTACAAACTTCAACACTTTAAAATCGGTAGATAGTGTCACAAATCGGTATATCGGTAGATTACTTCGAAAATCGGTAGTTCTACCGATAAGTCGGTAGGGTTAGCATCGCAAAAATCACCGCGGCAGCCCTCGCGATGTGTTGAATATAGCCGAGAATCAAACATTGGGCGACGTGGTTCAGATCGCGAACATAGCGTACGTAGCGCTCTGTGTGGCCTCGGCATTAGATATCGATGACATTCTTGTAGGAAATTTGACACCCTACAAAAAAGGGCACCTATAATTATTATGGAAATTCAATAGTATGTAGTTTATTCAACATAATCTAATTCTTCTAACTGTTAACTTTATCAAAAAATTTTATTAAGATTAATCAAAGAGCTTTCAGGATTGGTGGCTCCTCGCCTATTATAAATACCTCTTCGTCGAATAAATCGTCGTGTTTGCATTTGCTCTTTTTTTTTGCTTATTCAGTAAGTTGGTTAATCAAGTTAGATATTGAAACTTTGTTATTCTTGGGTGCATATAATTTAAACTCAAAGCGCCTTAGTCCTACTCTGCTAAATTTGTTCCTTCAGAATAATTATGAGAGTTTACTTTATTTACATAGTGATAAGTGAGTATCTGTTTTTATTGTTTAGAAATTGATTAGGTACTATCATTATTTTATTGATTAAACTTTTCGACTGCTCCAATTTGTCTATAATTATAAGATGCTCTACTTGCGAATCTTATTAGATAATAGTTCATGAATTTTCCAAACATACACCACTATTACGAAATTTTCTCAGATATTTTCTCAGATATTTCCACATATATTTCTACTTTTTTTGCACTTCCACGTTAATAGCGTCTTATATGTAGTTACAGTCGCAGGACCGTTTTGATACTATTCTATTTAACTACTCACTTTTAGCCATCATTATCGCTTCTTCCGAATTAAATCCCATTAATACAGGCACTTTATTGAAATCACCGCTTTCTGCATTTTTGTACATCAAATCAGAAATAAAAGCTTCGTCATGAGGTACTTCAATTACAGGAGCGAATGCCTTGAACACAGAATATTTTTAATAATAATAATAAAATCTGGAATTGGTAAAAATATGTAAACTTTCACGGAATAATATTGTTAGAAACAGTTTATTTAAAATTCAAATACTCAAAAGAAGCTTAGATTATTATTCAATAGATGGAATAATTTGTTACCAACATTATATTTATCTGCAGTGTCTTCAATGGCAGTCGCTGGTACGCTCAATAGAAAATTTAATAATTCTTCTGTTGTCCTATTTCTTTCGAAAGATGGATCAATTTCAGCTGCAATTCCATAAGCAACATCTGCAGCGTTTCGTTGGAAAGCCCAAGTACATAAGGCAGAACCGCTATTTCCGATTGCAGCTCTAAATAAACCTGAAACAATAATACGATTAAAAGTAAGTTAAAGTTTCTGACTGAATTCAGAATTTTATATTATTTTAAATATATACAGTGACGTTGGCATGTTAGTAACGTTAATTTATATAAAAAAGATGAAATAATTAGTAGGTATTATGTTAATCATATAGACAAAGCAATATAACATCGAAATAGTGAGTTTCTGACAAAAATTCTGCAAGAAAACGGACTATGCAATTTAGTAAAAGACAATACGTAGTATTAAGCCAACTTGTGCTGGCCAGGGCTCAATATAACAAATAGATAATGCATTTGTTGATACCAGTTGCATCCTGGTCAATATTGATAAGGCAAAGGATTATTATCTTGTAGGTTAGTCAAGCAGTCAGTAAAGCACTGAGCTCTTGCGCAATCAGCTCTAAAATAGTATGGAAAAACCTAGAGAAGCTTAATGAACTAGATTTCAGGTTTAAGTGAATGTCACAACTATCAGACTTGATGCATTTGATAGTTACTAATATTTTGTAGTTCCACTAACTAACCTGCTGACCCTGGACTCAAAAGCTGATAGGTAACTGAAGCAGATCCAGCACTTTGACCCATGACCGTAACTTTTTCTGGATCGCCACCGAAGAGATTAATATTCGTTTGAACCCATTTTAAAGCGAATTGTTGATCTTTCAAACCCATATTACCAGAAATAGCTTCATCTTCAGTTGATAAAAATCCTACAAATATAATCATAAGTACAATATTCATACAAGAACGAGAAAAATAAAATAAACTCACCGAAAGGTCCTACCCTGTAGTTAAATGTAACAACTACTACATTTTCCTTCATTACAAAAGCAGGTGATTTATAACCTCGAAAAGAACGCCCTCGTCTAAAAGTTCCCCCATATATGAAGACTAAAACCGGCAATTTTGAAGAAGTTGAGGGCACCTAATAAATTATTACTCTGAGTTGTATCTCGGTAAATGTGTTTAAGTCGAATTTACTTACGATTGGAGTATAAACGTTTAAATATAGACAATCTTCGGAAGCACCTTCTTTTTTAACACCAACTTGATAACATAAAGGCGTGTTGTCGTTGGCTATTAGAGTACCTTCCCAATTTTCAACAGGTTGAGGAGGCTAAAATATATTTTTCTTCACCATTAACAAATGCCATTAGCCTACTCAAATTACACAAAATATCCGTAAAATGCCGCAAAAAATACAAAAAACTTGAAAATTCAAAATTGAGTCTTTAAAAGGGTTGTGATTAACCTGAGAAAAACTTTACGATGCTAGGCATGCAATTTTCCGGAAAATTGTTAGGTAAATTTTTGTTTTTTTGTTTTTTCACTTCAATTGCTTAAATAATATAATTACAGGAAAATGTTTGAATCAAAAGTTGTAGCTATTTATCTACAAAATTTGTCTGAACATTTTCTTTGTATCTGCATTATTTTTCAAAATATACGAAATTTCCCCAGTAGTATATCTGAACATCAATTTTCATGTTTTTAATTTTACGATAGTAAGTGAACAATGACATTTAGAATTTTTTTTTCGAATGAAATGCATTCTAAAATGGAGTATCTACAAATACATTGTAAATAAAAATCTTTTTAATGTAATATCATCGATTTTCCACGTAAACCTCTAATAAAAAGTCGTTTTTTTACCAAATTCCTCTTATTAACATTAATAAATTAAAAAAATTGAATTATATAACATAGCGTACTCCGAAGATTATGGCGTAATCTTCAAATTTTATTTGAAACTTTTTCTTGTATCTGCATTTTCTACAAAGATACGTACGTACGATTTACCACGTGAACCTTCATTGAACCTCCATTTTTTTGACCTCACTTCATTTTCATCATTGTTCCATTATTATTGTTGTTGTTGTTGTTATTATACGCGGCGGCGCGTATAAGCCGCTCTCTCACCTGCTTTTTCACTTTTATTTGTGCTTAGATAATATCATAAACACTATAAAAAGTTGTAGAAGGTTTGCTGAAAGACGTCTGATTTAAGTATTTATTGTAAATAATTGTTTATTATTTAAGAAATTTGATATTTATAAACAAACTGTATGGTAGTTTCGAAAGTAGACAAAGTATCTAGTGGTGAAGTTTCATTGAATTATATTAATTTCGAAAGAAGATATAAATGAATGAAGTCTAAAACAACAAGTAAAATTAGGCATGCAAAAAAAAACAGATTTTTAAGAAGCATTTGTTTAAAATTCAAAATATTGATGGCTGTGCTTTTATTTAATGCTCATTTGCGATGCTAAATCTGGGAGGAATTATGGCTGGGATAAGTATTAATTAAATAGGAATTATAATTATTTTTTGACTTTTTAGCTCTAGTTTTTTATAAATAAACTGATTTTACAGTTAGAAAATCCACTTTGTCAAATTTGAGAGAATTCCTATCTGAAAGCTGAGATCTTCCTCTACATTTTACATGAGTTTATTTATTTTTTCAGGATGTTATAAGCCCAACATTATTAGCTTCTAAGTCGAGCGGTTAATAAATTTGGCTCCCGGGCCGTTCGCGCATAACTACGAATTGACTAGCACTGAAATGAATTTTATGTCGTAAACTTTGCAATTTACAGGAAAACTTTTCAGATAAAATTTGTGGATAAATGTATCAGCTACAATTTTTTAATTGGACATTTTTCTGTAATTTCATTATTTAAACAATTATAGTGAAAAAACAAAACAAAAAAATTCACTCAACGATTTTCCGGAAAATTGCATGTCTAGCATCGTAAAGTTCCTCTCATGTTGAACACATACCTTTTAAATACGTAATTTTAAATTTTCAAGTTTTTTGTATTTTTTGTAAGGTTTTATGTGGTACTTTGACTAGGCTACATAGCCAATTAACTGTGTTGATTTTTGAACCGTCATTTTTGGAAGCTGTATATTGTGTTTTTGTTGGAAAATTTTGTTATGAGTGAAAATAAAAAAGGACGTTTAAAAATATTCATTGCGAACTGAGATAGAGGCCAAAAAGTGCCAAAACAGCTAAAAATTTAGGAGAATACGTTCCAAACTAGTCCAAACATGACCACAGAGTCAGTTTCCAGAAATGGCTAGGAGCCCAAATCAACATTGTTAGTAGGATATGGCCCTTAAACATTATCAAGACTCTTTACTTTAAATCGAAGTTCTCCGACCGGTGGTGCTGCAAAGGGGATCCCCATAAATGCGTAATAGGTAAGATTTGTTACTATAGGAGTAACTTCCAATCCACGAATCTTCCCATTGAGTAAAGTAACTTCCGGATCTTCGCACGAGACCTGTAAGTTATAACTTATGGTGATACTAGATAAGCTAGTCAAAAGTTCAAGCGTCTTCATTAGATTTTAATAGATATTGAGCAAAATTATTGTGTGTTTGAATAATTAATATCTTAGTACAAAAAAAAAGTGTTAGGGTGTGATTGCGTGAACGGAAACAAGAACAAAAACAAAACAATTTCAAAATAGGACCCAAACTAATTGATACATACCTGTGCAAAAAAGCTGAAGCTCACAAAAAATAATATTTTTAACATGTTCCGATTCCACATCTGACGACGATTTGATCTAGATGATTAAATGATTGATGTACTACTGGTGAAAAGTTGATTGGACAATATTAATTATGTGGTTCGAGTGATTACTTTATAAATAAATTCTTTCTGCTACTACGCAAATGCTTTATATTTATTAAGTGAATATAATTTCTATAAATAGAGAATACTCAAGTGAAATAAGGTATTTAAATAATTTATCTTATTGAAAAAAGATAAATCTGAAATTCCATAAGTACTTAATTGGTGTTGGCGATAAAATACGAACTCAATAAAAGGTATGCACATTATTCAATAAAATGCACCCAGAACCTGAACACACCTCCCAATCCTCGGTAAGCAGAATAAAAAGGGAATACACAGAATTAGGACAATCTAGGAATGTGTCGATGCAAGCAAATATTCAACAAGATGAAATTTTGACCGCTGTTGACGATCCATACTTCATCTTAAGGGAATTACTCGTATGTAGCAATTTGAATATCTCGACGCACTGTTCCACGTGCTGAAATACTATTTACAGCCTTGCCAATATGCGACAACAATAAAACCATGATTAGAAACTGCAAATACACCTAATCAGAAAAGTATATGTCTTAAAATAATGCATTTTCAAGTAATAAAATACATCATAGACATACTAGAACCAGTTGTCATTTTTCATTGACTCTTCACTCATCATAAACAATGAATTGACTTCAATGAAGACCATGCTTTTTTAGATTAGTACGTGTTTAATTCGCTTCCAAATAATATGTACCTATTATACAGTGTGGAAACCACTTATGGGATAAAATTCTTTGTCATTATTTTAGAAAATTATGAAACATCAACTTTTGAATTGAGTTGTGCGTTATGTAAACATAAATTTAAATGTACAGTGTGATTCACGCAAGTATGCCATAGTCGGTGTTTTTTTTAATGAACCGATTCCAACAAACTAAATAATGTATGGTCAATTATGAATTGTACAGGGTGAAATTTTAAAATTAATTATTTATTACACTTGAAATATTGGTACTTTTTTAAATTAGCTAAATATGGATTTATCAAAAATCTAAACTAACTAATCATTATCGTACCTATTTATATATTGAACAAAACCTGCTACGCCCATGAATTTTATCATAAATACCTAAAAATTGCCTTAAAACGCCAATAATTAGACAAAATCGGTAAATAATGTGAATTGTTTTAAATCGGTAAATAATGTGGATTGTTTTCTATTCTGTCAGTTGTTGATGTGTTGACAGTTTATACTGAAAAAGTAAAATCTTTGTCAAACACTCTTTCCTTGTCGACATAACAATGAAATATTTAACTGAGACTCACCGAATTGAGATTTTAATGATGATCGGGTACGGGGATAACTACAGAAGTCAAGTTGAAGTGGCTAACTTATTTAATCACAGGTATCCCGAATTGCCCAATATTCCACAAAGTACTGTGTCTAAAATGCATGCACAATTCAGAGAACTTGGACATGTCAAACCATTGAAAAGAAAACCACACTTCGTTGAAGATGATGTGAAAGTGGATATTTTGTTAAGTGTCGAAGAGAATCCAACTTCAAGTACACGTCAAATTGCCCGTGAAAATAATGTTAGTCATACAACTATTCTAAGATGTCTTCATAAAAAAAAACTTCATCCATACAAATTAACTTTTGTGCAGGAGTTAACAGAAGACGATCCAGATCGTAGAATGGACTTCTGCGAAAGATTGATGAATAAGCTGAACAGAAATGAGATAGCTCTTGGTACCATTCTTTTTTCTGACGAATCAACATTCACATTAAATGGAGAGGTAAACCGACAGAACTGTTGATATTGGTCAGCAGAGAATCCTAATTGGATGCGTGAGACACATACTCAGTACCCTCAAAAGGTGAACGTTTGGGCCGGTATCATAGGCGACCATATTATTGGTCCTATATTTATAGATGGAAATTTGACAGCTGAAAAATATTTAAATATGCTTAGATATGAAGTTATTCCTGCGTTGGCAAACTTATATCCCAACGCAATAGATCCTGGCTTACCGAATGAAAATGTTTGGTTCCAGCAAGACGGGGCAACACCCCATCATGCTTTAATGGTAAGAACTTATTCAGATCAAATCTTCCCCAATAAATGGATTGGACGAAGAGGTTCTATTGAGTGGCCAGCTAGATCGCCAGTCCTTACGCCGTTAGATTTTTTTCTGTGGGGTTATCTCAAGAACAAAGTATATGCAACACAACCAACTAGCATTGTAGACCTCAAAGACAGGATAACTACAGAATAAAAGAATATTTCACCTCAAACAAAGTTAAGGAGGAGCTCTGTAGAAGTCTGTGCTATTGCCAACAACTAGGTGGAGAACATTATGAGCATTTATTTTAATGTATTAAAATCAAATACATCAGGTGTATTTTATGTATGTGTTTAATAACTTTAAAAATAAAAATCTCACCCTGTATAATTCATAATTGACCATACATTATTTAGTTTGTTGGAATCGATTCATTAAGAGGATTTCAAAAATATGCAAATATACAGGGTGTTTCATAAAAAAACAACACCGACTATGGCATACTTGCGTGAATCACCCTGTACATTTAAATTTATGTTTACATAACGCACAACTCAATTCAAAAGTTGACGTGTCTCGGCATTTTTTATAATTTTTCAAAATAATGACATAAAGAATTTTATTCCATAAGTGGTTTCCACACTGTATATTAGCCTTTACATTTCTGGAGAAATGATTAGCGCTCCATCTTGGAGCTCTTGGATTCCTTTATTGCGGTTAATCACTCCGCCTTGTTATCTGAGATCTTTATTTCTTCATATTTTTTTGTGTTTTTTTGCCTTGTCTACAATTTCTCTCCACTTCTTCCTGTGCTGACACAGCTAATTCCAGTTTCTAAGTTATGCCACAAGGAACTTACAGAAGATATCAAGGGTCTTCGATTATTTGATTCCCCCATTTTTCTTTTGGCCTTCCTCTTGGTCTTGTTGTTTGTGGTGTCCATGCAGTGATTTTTCTTATTAGCTCCTCTGGTTGTCTGCGGTGAATGTGTCCCCACCACCGTAGTCTTTGGGCTTTAACTACATTAACGATATCTCCTCCTAGAATATCTTCAATCTCATTATTGCATAAGCCGTTAATTCTTCGTATGATTATCTTTCGAATATTTCCAGTTTTTCTATGTCCTTGGCTTGCGCTGAATATGTTACAATTGGGCGTATTGCCGCTTTATATACTTTCAGCCCGAATAATAAAAAACGAAATTCTTATACAATACGAATTAAAGTGTTGCTGGGCGCTGGTGACTTAATTTCTTGATAATTAAGTTTATAATTAGTTGATTGTCATAGTCCGTTATTCACACCTACGCGGATGACTCCAGATACGAACAGAATTGCTTTACAGGGACGGAATGATCCACAACAAGAAATACGTATATATTTCATAGTATTTTTGTGGGTGATGAATAAATTTTTAATGCGTGTTCATCATTTCAATACCATCATCAGTATTCCTGGTTTTTGGTACGAGCTCCTGGAAACCCTGTTCATTTCTCATGAATCTCCTTGAAGATATTGGCAGACTTGAAGATTTTTTGGTTAGATGCATAACTGTAAATTTATCAAAATAAGTGAAGAAATTGGTAATTCTGAACTATTTTTTATTAAATGCTGCTGGGTAGTATCAGAATCAGCTGGATAGTATGTTAGAGACGGATCAAAATGATTTTGACAAAGTTATAATGAGAATTAATATAGATTTATAGGTAAATAATAAAGAAATAAGAAAAGACTTTTGAGTAAGTCTCTACGACTATACATACTTGAAATAAGTATTAGCACACGTGTAGCTTAAAATCATGTTTATCGGGTCAATATAGGCTCTTCAGCTACATTTGAAGGATTTAGAATATCAGGAATATGGGGATTTGAAATTGGGTGAAAAGCAATGGAGCTGGAGATCTTAAACTTCCTGTTGTGCCATTATCTAATCAATGTACAGGCAACGTCAATTAATGGCCGACAATTGATATTATAGTTAATAGTACACCTTCTAAAAAACAAAAAAATCGATAAAAAAAACTAATAATCGACTAAATTTCAAATTTATTTGTACTGTCCCTGTCTACATATGAATAACATTCAGCTTGCTCCTGTTGATGTTGAAAATTTAATTGCACTTATGTCTGCTCTAGTCTGCCCGTGTCCCTAGGTGATAGCTTCGTGTGTGTCATTAATTATTATACACTACTTACTTCAAAGAATGCCTAGGAATCATTGAGCACGTATTTCACGCTTAGTCTTAAGGAGATTTAAGGTGTTGTGTGAGAGTGTGGTGAAGGTAATAATATGCGAAATTTGACAAATAAGTGAGTAATATTGCAATGCTTTGTATTTTTAGTTGATAAAACTTTCCAAAAATCATTCACAGTCATTTTTATTGTTTAAACTACGAAAATATTTCAGTAGTTTTCAAAAGTTTTAAGCAGAACCATTATATAACATTTATTAAGCTTTTTTTTCGTCGAATGCATAATTTGAAAGATTCAAAGTCAAATAACCGGTGAACTTTGAATTTTTCTACACCTATATATAATAATTAGACCTTTAAAAAAATCCCTAGGATGAAAATTGAGCAGTTTTTGATCAAAATAAGGTCGGTACCCACTTTTTTCTACCATAAAATTAGTGAAAGCAACCCCCTAATTACTCACCCTTCCATGAATCTATTCTCCTATTCTTATATTATACTATATTCAAAAGTTTGACCAATTTATAATGTCGAATTTTACAAAATTCGGAGTGTAAGGAGAGAACGAGTTTTCGCAATTTCGTATTTTTCACCCTTTTCTTCAACTATCTCCGAATATACTGGAGATACGAAAAAAATGAAAGAGTACCAATTTGTAACTTTCTTAATAACTAAAATTTCCCTGTGCGTAGATTTTCTGGACAGTGAATATTTAGGGAGATATCAACCTGATAACACATCTATTTTCCAGCGAACACCACATTATTCGAGCCCTTTAAACTCACCCCATTTACGAACTAAGGGATCTTTAGAAATTCAATTTGCATAGTCTTATGGCTCTTAAAAAAAACCAACAGAATCGTTTTGGAAAAAACATCCTATCACAAATTTTAAAGGGTTGAAAAGCTGCAAATTGAACTTAATACATATTTTGAACAAGATAATTCTTGAATTGAATCACTATGATAATCTTTCTTTTTTAGGGGGAAATTTATTTTTATATTGAGCTCTAGCAAGGATTGATTTTTAAGGGTTGAAATATTATAATATCATAATGCATAAAACAATTATTATTTAATCAATCCAATGAAATTTCACCTATATCAAGGTTTACAATGTTACTTTATAATCTTTTGACAATAAGGGGTGGTTTTCACCCCCAAAAATAAGTGGCGCCCATTAACATGATACAAAATAAGAAGGATAGGGTGCGAAGTTTTGCCATTTTTTGAGCTTCATGTCGTAACCTATTATAATAACCAAAAATTTTTCATATGACCCATATCTGTAGTTTATGGTTTTGTTGAGAGAAATTTTTAAATGGCCACAAAACAACTTGTCTATAATGATCATCTCTGTGAAAAATTTATACAGCCAAATATGTCCTTCATTCAGAGAAATTAATGAAACCAGTATAGAAAAGCTGTAGATCCATATAAAGTATCAGATATATACGAAAACTCGTTGAAAATCGTGAGACTTTTGTTACTATGTATTTAGAACAAGTATCATCTACAATCAATCCATATCAACATACATTTTATGTTTTAATAGGTACTTACTTCAAGATTTATTTATTCTTTCACAATTATCTGAATTGGTTTATCAATAAAATTGGAAACAGCGAAAATAAAAACTTTTTCCATTTCAAATGAAAAAAAACGAATATATGAAGCGGTATCCAGCAAAACCGTTGTTGTTTTCATTTGATTTTTAATAAAAATGTTATTTGCATTCCGAACGAATATGTTGCATTAATACCTTTATAATGGATTCACATTTTTTAAAGTGTTTTTTCACGGCCACCAGCGGCTCCAGAAGCTAGAGAACATTGTACATTGCAGAAGAGGAAAAAATGTTTGATTATTTTAATAATAGTTGGGACTTTATTATTAGTAGCAGGACTTTTTTATTTGGGATTTTCAGGTAAGTACAAACTTATTCCATTCTCATTTTTTATTTTGTGACAGAATTAAAAGAGTATTTATCAAACTTTTATTCTAAAGAAGATTTTTCAACTTTTTCATAAAATAACAGTCCATTCCAATTGAACATTTTCAAAATAAGTATATAAAATAATAGTGTTTCTGCATTTTCATTCCATTTTGTTGATATAGACTCTTACTTTCGACAAGTGCTCTAGCTGGTCAAAATTGATGTACCATGATTCCAAATGTTCTACTTTCAATTCCAATTTAATTTTCGAAATTTACCAACACATAGGAGCATAAGATTTTAGATAAAACATTATTTAATCTTCTTGAGTAATTGAGAGTAATACAGAACCTATCATATAACAATTCAAGGAAAAGCGCTGGATGACAGTTCTGCCAAGCAGCACAAAGTTTCCATCTGTAAATATCACAAACAAATCCTTGAAAAGTTAACAGAAATAATAACTACTTACTTGCAAACCAGCGCAAATAATATGACAGCAGACAGTCCTTTCAATAGTCCCAAACCTCTGTAGAACTAATCTTAATGAAGAAAAAGCTGAAGAAACAGAATATTTGTTATATGAGAAATCTAAAATTCTGCAAGAGGCTGAAACACGCCTTAAAAATATTGTAGAGCTGCTTGCTTAATTCAATACATCCAATTAAATGTGGTCCAATTTTCCAAAAAAGAATAATGGATATACCACAAGAAACTTCCAGAAGATATCAAAAGTGGACCTATTCAAATGTGGTGGTGAAAATATTTAAGCGAAACGACAAAATAATTTCAAAGAGAAATTTAAGCGAGTGGAATAAATGTATAAACTTACCTTCATTCTATGCATTCGCTCATTCATGTAAACCGTGCCTAATTGAATTATTATTAGCGAGTTTTGGTCCATTGAACTATATGAAATCAACCATTTTATGTCGTAAGGATTGAATAGACGTCAAAAGAGCTCAGGCTGGTCTTTTAAGAAACGTCGCCAGTTGCATTCGTGCATTTTAAGCATCAATAAATGCTTAAATGTACATGTTAACAAACAAGAGTCGATTTAAAGTTAAAATACACTTTCGAGGTATAATACAATTAAAGTGAATAATATAAAAATTTCTGAATTTTCTTTGTAAATATTTGAAAGGAAAAAACGGTATTTACATGGAGTGGAGGTTTATTTAGAGAATAAGAAAAGCAATCCAAAAAACAAATATTCAATAAAAAAAATTCCAAATTTATTTATTTATTTATTTATTTACAATATCCTACGGGAGATACCCAATTTACAGGATAAGGTTAGTAGTAGTTAGAAAAATAACATACGATAATTTACAAAAAAAAAAACTATCACAATATATAAGAAAACATTACAATAATTATGTATGCTCAAACTACACATATATCATAAATTGAACTAGCACCAATTGGAATCAAAATATAGAATAAAAGAGAAAAAAAAAGTTATTAATTAAAAGCTGTTTCGCATCTAAGATAGATTTAGGTTTCTAAACAATAACGTCTAATTGACGATTGGCTGCAGTTTAAAATGTCAACAGCTTTTTCTATATTAGAATAATTTTGAATTAGAAGCTGTAGAGGTGAAGATTTGTATATATTAGTTCGATAAGTTCGTTGAAAAAACAGTTGATTATTTCGGGAATTAAACCTAGGAACATGATAATCTAACATGGCAACCAGATCATTACAGTCTAATTTCTGGTGTATAATTTTATATAAAAATAATACAGAGTACATTGACCGCCTTCTCAGCAGACTGTGTGCACCAAATCGATCATAAAAGTACTGATGCGATATATTCCGCGCCGGATACAAACCATCCAGAATGAAACATGCTGACTTAAAGAAGCGCCTCTGGATACGTTCGATTGCAGAAATATGTATATTATAAATAGGATTCCATATAACACTGGCATATTCCAGTTTGGTCCGTATAAATGCAGAAAACAGTGAATTCATTGTAGTAAAAGATTTAAATAGTTTCATGTTTCTAATTACGGATGCGAGAATGCGATAAGCGCTTGCAGTGATTTTATCAATATGCGCTGTGAAAGTTAGTTTAGGATCGTAATAAACACCAAGATCTTTAATTAGGTCAGGTCGTACCAATACCGAGTTATCTAGATTATATTGAAACACAATGCCTAGCTCCTTCCTGCAAAAAGACATGACACTGCACTTACTGACATTAAGGTACAACTCATTTTCTATACACCAGTCATTTAGTAGTTCGATATTATTTTGGAGTTTAATGCAATCATGGATAGAATAGATTTTATGAATTAACTTGAGATCGTCAGCATACAACAAAGCTTTTACATCAATTCGAGACAGAATGTCATTAACATATAAAATAAAAAGAAGTGGCCCCAAGACAGAGCCCTGAGGTACACCAGAGGTTTGATAAAAAACCGTTGAATTATAACCAAGACATTTTACAAATTGCGGTCGACCGGATAGATATGATTTAAGGAGATTTATTAGTGTTGGATGAAATCCTAGTGTGTCCAGTTTAACTAGTAAAATATTGTGATTGATTCTATCAAACGCCTTGGAGAAGTCAGTGTAGACTACATCTACCTGACTTCTTTCATCTAACGTCTCTGCAATTAATTGCGTTTTGCAGAATAAATTAGTGATAGTTGACCTACCCGACATAAAACCATGTTGGTTTGGTAAGATAATATGTTTAACCTTATTGGAGAGATATTCATGTATTGCTATTTCGAACACCTTAGAAAAGTTATTCAGAATAGTTATTGGCCTATAGTTGGTTATAACATTCTTATTATCCTTTTTGAAAATAGGACATATATATGAGGCCTTCCATTTATCTGGAAAATTAGAACTTTTCAAAATCAAGTTGAAAATTATTGTTAATGGCTGAAAGCATACGAAGCTCCTATATTATTCTATCTATTGAATTATTGATGAACTTCTTGTAGAATGCCTGCCCAGATGACTTGCAATGTTGGTGTTATATTTTTGGAGCCTGTTCCACTCGATTTAACAACCTGGACCTTCCAGACCAAACTTGATTGTTGCAATTCATCTCGAGGGGGCAGAGTTAGGTTGTTCACAAGTTTTGCTCGGTAACAACGATCATTATGACGATGAAATAGTGGACTGCAAAGTGGAAAGAAAAACATACTATCAACGAAAGAAAATGTGTAATGAACAAATCGTTCTATAATTGAGCTAATTTATTTTTTTTTAGTTATTAAAATTGTCCGAAACTCAGCGTGGAAACTTACTGTAGTATTTTTAAAATTTGTTTTCACTTTGTAAATTTTTAGTAAAAGTGGAAACGTGTACAGCTTCAGCATGTGTTCGCACAGCAACCGAAATTCTAAGACACATCAATATCAAAGCCGATCCATGTGAGGATTTTTATCGATTTTCCTGCGGTAATTTCCTGCAGAACACACACTTGCAGGATAATCGAGAATCTCGATCTGGATTCCGATCGGTCGAGGACATAGCTGAGGATGAAATTCAATCTCGTATCAGGTAATATCACTATCAACGAATTCACATTTGTATTTTTGTATTTTTTTTTCAGCAACTAGTAGTGGAAAAAGCAATTTCTATCAGATTCGAGTGAATAAAACACTCGTATTTACGGTTAGTTGAAAACAAATATTTTCCTAAGCTTTTAGCAAAAGTATTTAATTGACTTTCTCAAGTTCTAGATTGAAAAAAATATATATTCAATAAATCCTGTGGATTAAAAGCTCATTATTGTGAATTAAAAACTCTGGTGATTTAATCTACTTCCTACTAAAAATGTGCGGTATGTTAAAAATCGTCCGTGAACCATATAAATTTGGGGATCTACTTGAACAATGGTTTCGGTGAACACAATTAGGCGTGTTTTTGGCTCAGAATCCGCAAGCCATCGGAAGAGTGCACACGGATGTTCTGTGGTAATATAAGCGGTATAAAATTTATTCTTTAGTAGCGAAATTAATTTATATAGAAAGGGTTGACAGTCATAAGCGGTGGACCTATCCTATTAAAATTGTGTGATATAATGAAGGTGCATTTTATTGTTTTCCTCCTGGTTTTGGAGCATATTGGGTTAAATTTCCGAGTCAGCTATTATGATTTCCGTGGAAAGAATCCCAAATAACAGGGTATTCGTAATTTCCAAATTTTACGGTAACTTGAAACGATCTTCACAAATTTTTGTTAAAATGGACATAGTTCCCAAAAAAAAAAAGAATTTGGATGATTTTTCCCACATACAATGGCTTTTGTTTCACTTGATTCACTCATTTATACTTAGTACTTCAATTACTTTAATATAAGATTGAATAAGGAGGTGCTTAGAATATAGGAATGAAGGAAGTCAAAGCAAAAACAAAGAAACTACTGGTGTGCTACAGAAATCTGGAACCAACCTATATAACCGAATGGGCCTTCGCAGACGATCTAATGATATGTTCCAAGAATCAAAAGGACCTGCAAAACAATTTAGATCTATGGTATGAAGCACTGAATAGAATAGAATAGTTTATTGTTCTTTTATACAACGTACATGAACAAGGAGTCGGTTATATAGTAAATATAAAATACATATATATACTCCTAAACTAACATGATAGATAAAAGGTATTACAAGAAACAATGACATAAAATTTACATGTTTTTAAAGACAGCGTACAGCACATAATAGTCCAGCAATAGAGAAGAGCAGAAAAAAAAAATATAAGACAAACGCATAATTCCCATAAATAATCCTATATGTACTATAAATTGTTTATGTAGAGATACTGTGGATATCTAATCATTAATAATGAATGATCTCATTTTCATTGCTCCGCTGATAAAACCATGCAATTGCTTCAATAGTAAGAGATCGTTTGAATTAAGAAGGCAATCTAGATCGTCTGAATGCTTTCGTCTTCCTATGACTGTATTTCTTAATCCAGCATACAATGGGCAGTCAAATATGATATGTTCCAGGCATTCATTGGCCTGCTGGTTACATATTGTACATATCTGGTCGGTTTTTATTGTATGAGAGGAGTTATTCACATATAGGTATAAATACTGTGAATTTGCTGTGCGCAGTTGGGCTGTTAATCTTGGTATGAAGCACTGAAGAAATACAACCTGAAAATTAATGCGAATAAAACAAAAATAATGGTGATCGATAAAAACGAAGTCCAAACTGTTGTTAGTTTAAGCGATAAAGAATTAGAACAAACGGATAACTCCAAGTATCTAGGTGTCTTGATAAACAAAGACGGGAAGAACGAAGCGGAAATTAACAACAGGATAGAAAGCGCAACAAGTTGTACTATTCATTAAGTAACACGCTTGTAAGGAAGAAAGAAGTGTCGACGAAGACAAAGCTGATCGACTACAAAACCATATTCAAACCGATCCTAATATATGTTCGTGAAAGCTGGGTACTCACGGAACAAACAGGAGAGCAAAATACAAGCCATAGGAGTGAAATTTTTAAGGGGCATAAAAGGCATCACAAAAAAAGACCGAGTGAGAAATGAAGTTATTAGAAAGGGATTGGAGGTCGAGCCGATCATAAGCAGTATAGAACGACAACAACTGAAGTGGTTTGGACTCGAGACAAGTCAAGTTGATATGGCAAACCAAACCAAAAAATAGAAGATCTAGAGGCAGGCCTAGAAGGAAATGGGATGATGTAATAGCTGGTATCCTGGGAGAAAATAACAAAAGCTGGAAGGAAGGGAAAGAAGTTGCACAAAATAGAAGAAGCTGGGTGAAATGTGTGTATAAAAACGACTGAGACACTTAAGTACAAACATGTATGAACAAAACACCTTAACACCTTCGAGTATATTGAGGTTTATGATTATATATATACTTCAATTACTCTTGAATCTAAATGAAATAATTTATCCTGATCCTTTTTGAATCCTTCAAAGTAGTCAGCGAATTTGTGATAATGATTTCAATTTGTGTTTTTGAAGATTTTTTTAAGATTTCTGTTTAGTTTAACCCTTCATGATTATCGAGAATAGCTTCTATTACCAACAACAAAACATTCTTAGTTTCATCTTCTATGGTAATTACTTCTTTTTTCAAATTTTCGTCAAATATCACGTAGAAATCAGAAAGAAATCTGGATTCCATCTGGATTCCCAGTTTTTACGTTTAAGTTCAACGAAATACACGATAAAATGTAGCACAAATTTTTTCCTATTTAGTTGTGATAAAAAGTTGCAAACATTTTAACAAAATAGCTATTTATGCCATCAGTTACGAAATGCCTAATTTTGTGAGATTTTTGCGGAACGAACGAAGTGAGTTTCGAAAAAACTCACAAGTTACACAAAATTTCATTTCGTAACGTATTGCATAAAAGATTCTTTCTAATTTTGAAGAAAGTAATAAAAAAATAAAATTTAATATAATTGATAAAAATTTGGAAAACATAAATTTATTTTGTTGCTCTTACTTCATGTTAGTTGTCAGTTTGACATTTTGTAAAAAAGTCTAGACGGAAGGTTTTTAGCGAGATTGATATATTTTTAGTTTTATTTTTAAAAAACGAGTGATTCAAGTTCTGAAGAGCTACCAAGCGATATTGAAGAGGCAGCAGGTAATGCTCTATTATCAGTAACTCCCAAAAAGTCAAACGCAGTTTATGATTTGGCATACGAAAAATTTGTTACGTGGTGTGATGAGAAGAAAATTAAACATGTTAATGAGAAAGTTTTAGGTACTTGCATATTTTGAGGGTAAGAAAGATCTAAAAGTTTCCACATTATGGACACATTACTCAATGTTAAGGTCTGAACTAAATCTGAAAAGGAATATTGATATTAAAAAATATACAAATTTGGTAGCATATATTAAAAGGCAAGCGGACGGGTACAGTGCTAAAAAGCCAAAAGTTTTTATTAAAGAAGATATTGCCAAATTGTTAGTGGAAGCTGATGACAAAGAATACTTAATGGCTAAGGTTGCAATGATAATTGAAATGGCAGGAGCATGCAGAAAATCAGAATTAACATTTCTTCCAGTTGAAAATGTTATAGACGAAGGAAGCCATTTTCGTGTTGATATCCCACCTTCAAAAACAAAAGTTATACGGCAGTTTGCAATTACCACTGGAGACATTAAAAATACGAATCTTGTTGAAATATTAAGAAAATATATTAAGTTGCGTCCCCGGGTTCTTGAACACAACAGATTTTTTGTAAAATATGCGAATGGAAAATGCACCAGAAATCCTGTGGGAATTATCACATTTAGCAGTCTGCCAAAAGTTATTGGACAATTTCTTGGTCTTTCAAATCCTGTTCTATATACTGGCCACTGCTTCAGAAGAAGCTCTGCCACTTTCCTAGCAGACAGTTGCGCTGATATTTTAAAATTGAAGAGGCATGGAGGTTGGAAATCTACCTCTGTTGCAGAGGGATATGTTGAAAATTCCATGAATAATAAAAAACTTATAGCGCAAGAAATATTTGGTGAAACATCTAATGCAATGTGCGCCGCTTCCCAAATAACAGCAAGTTCGAGCAATGAAAAAAATATGTCGTCGGGAATTAATTTGAATAATTGCAATAATTGTGTTATCAATATTTATAATAATTCATTAATTTATAATTTATGTTTTTAACTTGTATTATAACAGTTTAATAAATAGAATAATTCTTTTTGTCACTAATTTTGAAATACATTTTTCGTCACCAATTGCATAAAATTTTACTTTATGCAACTAGTTACAAAAAGTAAGACGTTTCATAATGTCAATCAGTTTTAAAAAGTGTCACTTTATATGTCAAAATTAGAAAAAATACTTTTCCCGTTTCAAAACTAATCAATATCCAAACTTTTTCACCGGCCCCTCCAGCTTCAGTGGCTCAATATCCTTCACCGTTTTCACGAGTTGGTAAACCTGTTGATAAATCTCAAATCTAAACCTTCAATAAAAGGTTTAAAAAGAAAAATTTAATTACAGAGAAATGCTCGATGTACCGATACGCCGCGAAGAGCCGAAACCCTTTAACGAGGCCAAAAAGTTTTATCGAGCCTGCATGAATGAATCCGCGATCGCTAGACAAGGATTAAAAAAGATAAAAGAAATTTTAAAGTCAATCGGTGACTGGCCTACCCTCGAGGGATATAATTGGGACCAAACCCGGTTTGATTGGATGGAATCCTTACATAAACTTCGGCAGATGGGACTTAACTTTGATGTCTTTTTTCGTATTACTGTCGAAAAGGATGATCGGGGAAACAACTACAGATACGTTATGGGTGTAAGTATTCCATGTTTTTTCTAATTACAGCTTCTTTTAAGCATATTATTGAATTCAAAATGTATTTTTGGTGTCATGAGTATCAACAATTCGATGTATGTACCGGGTGGCCAACTAAGAACTGCCGTCGGCCATATCTCATGAGTGGATTATAGCACAGGTTCGGGTAAAAAAATGTATCACAAAAGTGGCCTCGAGAAACACCTGGAAATTATTTTCAGCATTGTAGATCCACCGCTAGAGGGCGTATTTGACAGTTAAAATTTTAAAATGCAAAATTTTTTAAAATCTTCTTTATTAAGGAGCATATTAAATATTATAATCAAATTCCTCGACAAATTCTGCATATTTTTAATATAACAAATTTAAGTCTATCTCTTCAAATAAGGGGTGGGGGAGAGTGGAAACCTTGTTACGAAAAAACGTATGTAATTCGGGTTCTGCTTGACCGATTTTAATAAACTTGATGTTGTTTGGAAGAGCTTTTGCTGAACAATCGAAAATTTGTAAATATGGAGCAATCTGATTAATAATATAAATGCTAGAGGGCGCTGTTTTATTTTTGGAACTTTAGTTCTTCACGTCAGGTTATGTTTGAGCGACCAGGGGTCGCGACGCAAAAGATCTGACCGTTACGCTACGTTATGTTACGTTGCTTCGTTATGTGCCTTGCTTGCGTGCTTGTGCTGTGTCCTTAGTCTCTCTCTCGTTTACGAAGCAGCGATTCATATGCTCCGGCCGGGATTCGAACCCGGGTCGCCCGAGTGGAATGCGAGCATTCTACCACTGAACCACCAATGCTATATTAAAATTCTATGCAAAGCTGGTATTCGCAGTGCTAGTGATCTACTTGAATTTGTTCGGATAAATTTTTACTATTATTTCCATAATTTTTTTTGCGCGATTGATCTTTTTTGTTCATTTCGAAAAAATTTAAATTATTTTATTCGGAATTTATTTCAATACGATCGCGCAAAAATTGTTATAAGCATCTCGAACGTTAAGGGTAATTACAACGTTTGTATGTAGATTCCTCTCGTAAAATTGGACAAACTGATATGAGGATTAAGGGGTCTAGCACATTTACTTTTCGAAGTACAAGGTGTTGAAATTTTGAAAACTTGTTTTAATTCGATAACTTTAAAATGGATGGATAAATTGATTTGACATTTGGCAGGTTGTTTTTAAATGTAAAAAGGCATATTTTGAAAGAATTAGTAGTTTGTGCAACTAGTGTGGATATGATGGCCATATCACACGAGGACGAAGTTTGAGCACGACGCCGTAGGCGGAGTGCTCAATCGTTCAAGTGCAATATGGAAAATCCACACGAGTCGAGCAGCATATTTTTTCTACGACCCACTTAAGAAAAAATCTAGGAAATAAAAATTTCTATAAACTGTAATATAACTTCAAATTAAAAATCAACAACTCAATTTTATGTTTCCACTAATTTTGTGGTAAACGTACAGTTCTTGAATGTCCAATTTGTATAATATACGATGCTGTTATAAGTAGATGTTGCCAGTAGGACTCCCTCATGAAGGGTACCGTACCATTAACTATAATAATGAATATTCTGCTAAATATTTCAAACGTCTACCTGTTGTCGCTATTAATATCAAGCAGAATAATTATTTAAAAATGAAATTATCAATAAAAAAAAATGGCCACGGGGAACCGAACCCGGGTCTACCGCGTGAGAGTCTGGTTTGCTTACTACACGGCCACCGAGGCATATGCAAGTTGTTTATCTATAACGTCAAATATATTACATAATTTTGGCTTAAAAGGAACTAAAGTTCCTACCGTGTGTACCGCGACACGTTCTACCTTTTTTTATTATTGTATTTTCTCATAACAATTTTAGATGTAAGCATAGAAATTGAAGTAGATCTTTGAAAAGTAGACTAAATTAGTAATAAAACACTACAAACCGCAAGACGATATCTCTATCCTATCCTGAGATATCGTAAGAAATAGGTAAATGGCGTGAGTTGATCTTCCAACGTCTAGAAGGCTGGTTGTGCTACATTTTTTCAATTATATAAGAATGTTATATTAGTTTTCAAGCGATGTGTTAGTAAATTAAAAGCATAAAATAACAATAAAAACCGATGTTTGGAAGTTCATTTATTTGGCCACCAAGGTCTCCAGAGCTAACTTGTTCAGATTTTTATTTGTGGGGGCGAGTAAAAAATCTTGTTTATGCCGAGAGACCCGCAACAAGAGCTGACATGGTTAGAAGGACACGACAGACAATACGAAGTATTTTAGCGATTGATTTCATGCATTGAAAATGATGGACGACATTTCGAACATCTAGGGCGGCACTAATTAGGTACCTAGTAATTTATTAAAGGTTTCAATTGTTCGATTTATAACAATAATTAGAAATTCGCTCTCATTATGTTAGTAGCGACAGCGTTACATTTAGGTAATCTAGTGGCAACCATAACATAAGTATGATAACAGTTCAAATTACTGAAGACCAATGTAAGATCTTTCCATTCAGGCTAAATTTAATAATTTCTGTTAACGCGAACCAGCCTTCTAGACGTTGGAAGAACAATTCCCACCATTTATCTGTTTCTTACGATATCTCTGGATAGAAAAGATATATCGCCTTGCTGTTTACAGTGTTTTATTACTAATTCAGTCTACTTTTTAAAGACCTACTTCAATTTGTATGCTTTCATTTGAAATTGTTACGGAAAAACACAATATTTAAAAAAAATAATACAGCTCCCTCTAGCATTTGTGTTATTAATCAGATTGCTTCATATTTACAAATATTGGATTGTTTAACGGATGCTCTTGAGATATGGCCGACGGCCGTTCTTAGTTGGACACCCGGTATGTATTTTGTGGTGACATTCACTGAGACCTAAAAGATTTATTGTGCGCCCTTACTTCTACCTAGTTTCTGAGAAGCATATCAGCGTTTTTAAATAAAATATTTGCGAAAGTTATAATTATCCACTTCATTTGTTGAGCAGTGTAGTTTAATACAGATTAAATACAGATTTAGGATAAATTCGTCACTGTTCTAAATTGAATTTGTGAGAAATTACTGGGAAAACGTCCTTTTTGAATAAAGGAACAAATGCTTAGATTAGTTTAGGTTAGAATATAAATGGTTCATTTCGGAGTTTTCCTTTCGCATGTTTAGAGTTTTACTGTGAAAGAACTTTATTACTAAATAAAAGCTACGGTAGCACTGAAGTCTACGCCGAGATGGGTTTTAAATAGCCACTAAATTCGAGACCAGTAAAATCGGCTAACCGAATCCGTTATATGATTCAATTTGTCGAAAATAGAGAATTATTATTATTTAACGTTACCGATACGACCCTAAAAAAACTACAATGTAATGTTGCATTATTCTGGGACTTTTCTCCAGTCCTGTATAAAAATATGCTGGATATCTTTAAACGCATCCAGCATTTTTGTTGAAAATATGAATGAATTGTAGGAAAAAATCGTTGACTACGATCAATTCCAAAATATGTCACAAAAATACATCATTTTTATTTCTTTCACTATAATTCCTTCCGTTGTACTGCCATTACAGGTTTGTTTCCATTTTATTATTCCTCGTACCTCGACTTCTTTTTGTTTCAACCTATAAAATTTTCCAACCAAAATGCCGTTTTTTTCCTCTTTTTGTGCTTATTTTTCACAATATGCTTTTTGTGTACGAACTTATATCCCAATTTCACTATTTCCCAATTCTACTCAAACACGGCTCTAAAATTTTCCCCATTAAACACAATCTCCTACCTTTTCGTGATACACTGTGATCAAATCATTTTTAGTTTACTCGTTCGCTCTTGTCTTTAAATTACAAATTAAGCGACACATAATGTAATTACGTTCCCCACTAAAACTTCGGACAAATAGAGGCGACGTCGGTCAGTACATTCGATTTCGATCAAAGTAATAATTCCAAAATTCAATCTCCAAATCCGTGACGTGCAATTTCTCGTAATGTTTCGGTTATTCTAATCCGATAAAATCAGTGATTTTGTTACAGATTCAGATTAATTCGGAAGAGTACATAACCTCCGGTTTTCCATTCAGGAGTTTATGTGAGGGGTTTTTAACACAAAAAATGTTTTCTTTATCAACAACTATACTTACGTCCTTGGATATTGTAACTAACCTGACCCTCTAAGCTTCAGGTTAAGTTAATTTTTGAGTTAGTGGGTCTATTCGGTTTTCCACTGTTACTCGCGAGATTCTATTGTGGCTGAGACCTATTCAAATTTCACCAAACGAATTGGGCTTCTCAAGTAAGCCAATTAGTTTATTTGGTAAATGGTATTTCAGGTCTTAGAGCACTCTAGTGCTAGCCCCGAGTGTCACCAAGATTTAGCTAACGCCTCGGCAGATTACAATATTATCCTGAGGTGGGTTGAAGTGCACGACAAGAGTAAAGGTAATCGCATTGCCGATTCTTTAGCCAGGAAAGCGGCTGGAATAAAAATGTTACGACCCAGTGACACCTACGCCCTAACGACTTGGATAATTGCGGAACTAGCCGTTACAACCCATGCTCAATCCCTTAAGAGATGGGATGGAATCAAAGGATGCAGTCTTGCCAGGATCACCCTGGGCGACCCTGGGAAGCTGGCGCCGAAGAAATATTTGGCGATGACCAGGAAAAACCTACGTTCAACAGTACGATTTCTGTCTGGCCACTGTCAACTAAGGAAACACCTCCATACTATGGGGATAGTGGACACACCTCTATGCAGGATGTGTGAACAGGAAGATGAAACTGTCAGGCATGTCTTATGCGAGTGTCCGGAGTTATCGTCAATAAAAGAGTGTGTGTTCGGTGAGTCTTGGCCTACACCTGCCGATAAAAAGGAGACGTCTCCTAGTGACCTGTCCACCTTCCTGGGAAGGACAGGATGGACGATGACCTAGAAGGACAACTCCTCGGGAGGATGTTCAGTGGGTCACATGTGGCCTAAGTGCTGTGAGCCTACACTCACCATCCCTACTCTACAGATACAGAGATACAGATTCTGGTCTTAGAGTTAGAGAAAGATACGAACATCAGAAACCTGATTCGATATCCTGAGGTCAACCACAAAGTATATTCTCAGCTGTTTCATCATCTTCCATGTGTAGGATCTAGCAGCAACTCAATTCTTACTACCAGCACTTTAGTGTAACTATACTAATTTAATTTGTGATAGTTTTTGGAGAGTTGTCAAATGTCATCGGTCAGGCACAAAGTATAATCTCATCTGTTCTCATCTTCCAGACGTCGTATCTTGCAGTAAGTCGATTCTTATTGTTTTGACTATAGTAACTATAGTTATTTGATTTGTGATAGTTCTTGAAGAGTCGTCAAATGTCAGCAGTCAGACACAAGGTATATTCACATTTGTTCCATCATCTTCCAGACGTCGGATCTTGCACCAACTCGATTTTCACTGTTATGACTTTAGTGTAAGGGGCCTATTCTGTAATCAGTAACGATGTCGTTCGTGGACGATTATCGTTACTGAACGACTTTATATATTCAGTATCGTAACGACCGCTCTTAGATAACGACAAAATGGCTGATATTATGTCGTTGACGAACGTCAGCTAAACAGCAGTCGTAATCGGGTTAGCAAGTCTTTGGTAATGAGGTTTGTTGTGTTTTTTTCAATATCTTAAAAACATTGTTCCTTATACAAAGATCATATTTTATTTAAGATGGATCAATGGCTACGTATTGTTTAGGATGAATTGAATAGAAAGTAAATTCATATAAGGATTGAAAAATAATCTAAACTATACACATGTAATATTTTTAGACAGACACGAAGGACTAATTTTCGTGTCTTGAGAGACCGAAGTAACCCCTTTGAGTTGCCTGAGGAAGTGTTCCGGCAGATGTATCGAGTAAACAGTGAAGCTGCTTATGAATTATTCCAAGACTTGTTGCCCTATTTGAATCATGGTAGTCGTAATAATAGAACACCTCCCATAGTTAGGTTTTTCACAACCATTCATTTCTTAGCTGATGGAAGTTATCAAAAATCTGTGGGTGTAGATTATTTAAATGGGTCATCACAATCTAACGTTAGCCGATCAATTTGTTGTCCCTGAAGGCTTCATTTGTACTCAATTCATCCAAATACATTATATATTGTGACCTTGTTGTCTTAATGGACCGACTTTGAATTTTGTCCTTTTCCATAATAAAAGTTACGTGAATGTCAATCAAAAATCCTTTCCTAACCCAACAAAACAGCTACAGATGTCAAAAATTATACCAACCTTTATAAAATTGTGAAAATATTATCGTTATGTTTTGTCCCTAGATTTTAACGTAACGACATTATTACAGAATCTAACTTTGAAAAATTATCGTTAACATAATAATCGTTACCGTAACGACGTCGTTGCATAACGACAAGTTACAGAATAGGCACCTTAGTGTAGTAATTCAATTCTTGATAGCTCTTGGAGAGTTGTCAAATGTCAGCAGTCAGGCACAAGGTATTTTCTCATTTGTTCGATCATCTTCCAAACTTCGGATCCAGCAACAGCTCGATTCTGTTGAGACTTCAGTATAGCTAGGTATAGTAATTTAATTTAATTAGGAATTACTTAGTTTTGAAACATCGTAAATCAGGTTGGTGAAATTCAGGCCTAAGTGAGACATATTCAGGAATTCCCAAACCTCATTTTAGGAATAAACTAAGGTTAGGAAATGGTTGGTGGAGTTTTTTTGTGACTACCTAATACTTCTGTTCTGTTACAACAGTTGATAATTTTAAACGTGAGTTTTTAGATTCATGAAGCTATGTATTCTACTAATGAACCAAATCCACAAATCAGTCGACTCATATCCGATTATATGATTGATATCGCTGTTTTATTCGGAGCAACTAGGAATATTGCTGTAGAAGATACTAAGGAAATGCTGAGGATAACCGAGGAACTTCGAGAGGTATGAAATCAACCACTAATTTCGTGTATTATTCAGTTTGGCTTTTATTGGAAGAAAATTGATTTGTAGATAATAAAAGAATCAGTTTTCCATAATATCTCTAAATATGATTATGTCAAAAAATCTGTATCGGAACTGCAATATAAATACCCGGATATTCAGTGGCACTTTTTCCTCAACGGACTGCTAAGCCCTGCGACAAACTTGAATTACGATGATGAAGTGATACTTTTTCAACCACGATACATTGGACTCATGTTGAATTTCCTGGCAACTACATCTAAGCGGTGATTATACACTTACTCCTGGAGATAGTATCGAATATTATTTTGTATTTTCCAGGTCTTTGGCAAATTTGATTTGCTGGCACACTATCCAGCATTTGGTTAACTTTATGCCAACAGACATCGTGGATAAAACTACAGAACTCATCGATAGGATTAATGGTAGAATGATGAACTTTAAGATTCCGAGATACAAAACGTGTACTTTAGAGACAGCAAAAAGGTGAAATTTCCAAACAAATGTGAATTTCACATTCGAGGATTTTTTCTTCTGATGCGAGCTATTTCACTTTCTCCTTTTCTTCCTTCTCTAAAACTCTTATGCTGTTCATCGTCGGTCCAGCCATCTTTACTTATTTCTTCCAATCGCTTCTGTCTCTGGTCAGTCCTCTTATCTCTTTCATTGACTTCCCTCTTTTCTCTCCGATTTCCTGTATTCTACCTATCGATGTTTTCCTTGGTCTTCCTTTTTTTTCTATCCCTTCCTGCCTATGTAACTGCTTTGATAACCTATTTTCGTTCATTCTTACAATGTGTCCAGTCCAGGTAAATTGCTTGTTTTCAATCTTCGTTAAAATTAGTTTTTGTTCCAGATGGTCTCTGACTTACTCCTAATTACCTTGTACTTTATCACTGACTCTACATAATCCAATTAATAATAACAAAGTAATTAAAATTTCTTAAAGAAACGCAAGGTCAAAGCTTATTTAATTTCAACCACATTAGAGAAATGGAGGAACTCCTAGATGTAGTTAACTGGACATGCATGTTAGAAAGCTTGAATGAAAGAGGGGGAATGGTAAATCGAATGCACAGGCGCAGAGCACTTGTGGTTACCACGTGCTTCGACTATAGACAGGGACAGTTTCAGGGGGTTGTCGGCGACTGCAACCATAATTTTTATGTGTGGTACCAAAAGAGACGAAATCATTTTTTAAATCGTGCCTCTCCGAGTTTGCTTTTATCAATTTTGTTTTGGCCTCTTTTTCATATTTGTAACTGTTTCATGGTGTTTCATTCTCCATTTTCTTCCTCCAAATATTTTCTTTTCTTTTGATTCTCCTATCACTAATTAGATACATATTTTCTTTATTTTTACTTTCAATAAAATTTCGATTTATTTAGAATGGGTCCAGTTCTATCAGCAGCGTATATACAAAAGTATTTCACTGAAGACATAAGATATGACATTTTAACGATGATTAAAAATATAAAACAACAAGCCGAAGAAACGATTCGTAAATTAGAGTGGATGGATTCTAAAACGAAGATGTTAATTATTCAGTCATTGCACTTTACTGGCGAAAGGCTTCCTTCCACTTTAGATTTATTAAATATTCTAGAAGAGAATAAGAAGTTATACTCTCAGGTTGGTAAGTGATTTCAAATAAATCGATTGTTGGTGTATAGTATAGTTACTATTTGTCAAATTGGCAATTTTTCGACCACTACCTATTTTGAAGTTTAAAACTGCAAAAATTTTGTTGTCAATTCCATTCAAGTTCCATTTATAGTAGATCATATCCTCAGTAAAATGTGGAATAAAATATTTTATTGTATGACATTCCAACAATATTATAGTCTACTGGGAATGGGATCCAGTGAAGTGCACGTTCCACGAACGGTTTTATTGGGATAGGGATGAGAATTTTATAAACATTAAACAGCATTTTTTTTGACGTGCCTCGTGACCTCCTCAGCGCTCGGATCCTGTCTGTTGCGACTGGGAGTGTGGTACTCAGGGTCTCTGTCTCCAGCTCTGACTAGAGTAGTGCAAACCCTACCGACCGCACCAAACCTCACTTCTTCGTACAGTGCACTGGGAACACCTTTCGGTTTACTTCATGAGCACCAGCGTTTTCCCGCTTATTCGTTTATGATGTTTCTATTATGTATTTTCTCGTCTTGTTCTTTTTTGGTCATAATTTTAACTATGAGATGATATCCTCTTTTTTAATTGTCCTCTGTTTCTATCATCCACTCAATTATAAAATCCTTCTTTGTTTCATTATCCGATCTTTCCGCTGCGTTTCTCCTGGCTTCTGAAAATCCTCACATTCGAGGACAGAATGTTCTGTGCTATCGACAACTCCACAATAAATGCATAATTCGTCTTCACTCTTCTTTATCCCGTAGGTATAAGTTTTGAAGCTCCCAAGTCCCGTTAGATAACAGAAGCTGGAACGCTACTGAAACGTTGAATTGAAAATATGAATAATATTGTGGATTGATCTCCCAAAAATTCACAAAATCATAAATACACCGCAAGGAACATAGAGAAGATATTGTTCTTGGAGCTTCAGTCAGAGTTATTGTTCGCCAGCTCCTAAATACCTGCTACAGGTCTACTTAGAGCCTAATTCGGTAACATTAGGCTACAGATCTTCAAAATCCGATATCTTCATTAATTTCCTTGAAGGTATATTATTAGAATTTATTTCTTTCAAATGATTTTCCACTTCCGTCCCTAGCGCTGCAAATCGTCGCTTCGTTGTAATGCAGGACGTAAACAACAAATCATTTTATCACTTTAAAGAAGCTTCGTATATCCTAAATTTCGCGTGCCCTCGTAAAAATTTTATGGTGTTCCAACACGAGATCTAATTTATCGATAATTTCACGGTTTTCTGAAATATTTTTTAACTTTGAATAGAATGTTTTGCTTGTAGGTGAATATAAATGAAACCAAATATTTAGAATCCGTCTTGGAGCTGAATCTCGTTAAAATGTACAAGGAACAGAGTAGATTGAAACAACTTTACGAAGAAGATTTATTCAGTGACATCAATTTCATTACCAGCTTAGAAATCAAATATTCTCCACAAGAAAAACTGTTGAGTGAGTTCACCTGATTGATTTGCGTAGAATGAAAAAAGGGGATGACAACCATCCTCCGTTTCTGTACTGTTTTCTAGCATTCAGAAACTTTCTATTGTTTCTCCATATTTAAATAATTTTGAATCGTTTTTAAAAAAATTATTGTATCTTCCAAAGTACTATATTTTTCTTCAGTTGGAGACTTATTACGCGGCAAATAATTATGCCGAAAATTACTCCACGAAAACTTTGCCAGTAATACGGCTCTTAATAAATTGTCAGTCAATCGGTGGAACAGCCCCTAAAGTTTCAAGTTCACTACTCGCACTAAAGCGTTGAAGTTTTGTAACTAAATGGACGATTTTATTGTAGGTTTCCCAGTCGGCATATTCAGTGGTGTCTATTACCAAATTCATCGACCGAAACACATGAACTACGGTAGTTTGGGCTCTATAATTGCCCACCAAGTATCCCATATATTCATGAGGGCCGTACAAGGAGATCAACCCCCGGGAGAGTTGAGGAGTTGGTGGACGCCAAACAGTCTAGCGCATTACGATCAGAAACTACAATGTCTTTCGGATCAGTACAATAACTTTGGAGTTGCGGAATTAAGACACAAAGACGTAAGTTTTGAATACAACTTTGGACGTGAGTCAAACTGCATTTTCGAGATTTATATGCTGATACAGGAGTAATGCAATAACAAGTAATTATAATGTGCCATCTTTAATCTCACTCCGCAGAAGTAGCCCTGTTTAATCCTCCATATCATAAATTTGAAATCTCGTGAATGAATCTTATTGCTGCTTGTTTTATTAATTTTAAGAGAAGAAAAAACTATTTTTTTTTCCAATCCAACTCAACCATCTTCAACAGAAATAATTCTCCAGCGTAACATGCAAACCCCACAATCTCTTTAACTTACAGCTAAATCGGGCAAAAACACTAGACGAGGACATGGCACATTTTGCAGGAATGAAAATCCCAGAAAGACTGAGATGGTCCTTTCCACCAGGAAAAGAAGTTTATCGGGTTTAAAACCTTCCGAAATCTTCAAGAGCAAACTAAACTTTTCGGAAGAGGTGAAATACCTTGGTATTACCCTCGACAGGAAACTAACATGGAACTCTCATCTACACAGCAGAGAAAAAAGAGCATATGTGGCTTATGAGCAGGGTCGGAGGACAGTGGGACGCACATGGGGTCTGTCACCCCGTGTGGTCACCTGGATCTACACTGCAATAATAAGACCCATGCTAACGTATGGAGCAATTGCATGGGGACCGAAGGTTCTACAAGCAGCGGGCATCCAAAAATTATATCAAATACAGCGAATGGCTTGCTTAAACATCACAGGAGCCATGAGAACAACACCAACCGCAGCAATGGAACTAATTACTGGTCTGACCCCTCTGGACCTGCACGTCAAGGAGGTTGCGTTAATGGCCATGGTACGATTGCGCACGGCTGGTGTAAACCCCGAAGTAGGAGTGGGCCAATTGAGGTTTAGCCTATGGCAGGAAGCGCTCACTGCACTACATCTGCTGCAGGCAGCCAACGATGCAATTGAACCCAGGTTTTTGTTTAACAAACCCTACAAAATTCAAATAAAACAGAACACAGAGCCAGATGCTGCAAATGCAATACGCATATATACAGATGGTTCAAAAATGAAAGAAGGCTCAGGCTGTGGAGTTTACTCGAGATCACTGAGCCTCAACATTAAGTGGGGAATGGGAAACAATACCAGCGTGGTTCAAACAGAACTGGCTGGTATCTCAATTGCCACAAAAGAACTAACCAGAAGAGGAATTTCTGACAAAAACATGATAATCTGCACAGATAGTAGACAAGCCCTATTAGCCTTGTACAGACAACGTGTTATATCGAGGCTAGTACTAGAGTGCCACCAAGATTTAGCTGACACCCCGGCAGATAACAATATTATCCTGAGGTGGGTTAAAGGGCACGACAGGAGTAAAGGATCATTACGATCAGAAACTACAATGTCTTTCGAATCAGTACAATAACTTCGAAGTTGCGGAGTTAAGACACAAAGACGTAAGTTTTGAATACAACTTTAGACGTGAGTCAAACTGCATTCTCGAGATTTATATCCTGATACAGAAGTAACGCAATAACAAGTAATTATAATGTGCCATCTTTAATCCCACTCCGCAGAAGTAGCCCTGTTTAATCCTACTCATCATTAATTTGAAATCTCGTGAATGAATCTTATTGCTGCTTGTTGTATTAATTTTAAGAGAAGTAAAAACTATTTTTTTTTTTCAATCCAATTTAACCATCTCCAACAAAAATAATTCTCCAGCGTGACATGCAAACCCCACAATCTCTTTAACTTCCAGCTAAATCGTGCAAAAACATTAGACGAGGACATGGCACATTTTGCAGGAATGAAAATTTCTTACGACACTTACATCAATTGGAGTCGTGAAAACGGAGGGGAACCCCTACTTCCGGGATTAACGTACTCCCCCAACCAATTGTTCTGGATATCGGCGACCATACGTCACTGTTCTAAGTATTCTCAAGATGGTTCGGAACGTTCTGTAGACAATTATAGGTAAGTGGAGTATAATAAAGCAGTGGTGTACAATATAGATTAATAATGAAAAATCTAAGAAAATTTTATTATTCAGTTAATAATAATTTTGACATACCTATAACAGAATATTTATCAACTAAATCCCTTAACTCCTTCATAATTGTGCCAATAAATAAGAATAATGATAATAATATCTGCCTATGTTAATTTATAGTTAATTTTGACAATATAATCACGATTAAGATAGACAGTTTTCAGCATTTAATAGTAATCATTTCTGTTCTAGATTTTCTTCCAAACAATTTCGGGTTAACAGACTATTACAGAATTTGCCAGAATTTGCCTTTGACTTTGGTTGTCCTATTGGATCTAAGATGAATCCAGAAAGCAAATGTGTTGTTTGGTAATCATTGTTATTAATTTTTTCTTTGTTAATGTTTTTTTATATAAAATATGGTTGCTATTTAATTTCTTTCATTGCAAAAGGCTTCAATTAATTTGTACTCAGGTAAAATATCAATGGTTATAATAATCCATTATTTATAACTCTTATTACTTCACACTGTTTATTGAAATTCATAAATTTATGCACAAATAGAGGTATTATTAAATTCCTCTCTTTGTAGTATGTCGTTATACCAATTCAGACACAGTTTGACCTTTTTCCTCCAATCTCCATGAAATGAATTGCATAAACTATTTGAAGTTCGTCCTCAAATGATGCCACACAACATATTCCCGGAGATAGGTAAATATAAATATCGATAAATAGAAACAAACAAGTTTGAGCTAGTTCCTGGACCTATGTCAATATAAATAGCGATTACAAGATCTCATTTAGTTCCAAAGGATCATTTTTTGTGGTCATAGATTTGATGAATTTATATAACTAAAAACAAAGTTAAAGTTATAATTATAAGAGTATGGCAAGAAAAGTTTGTATGGAAATTGAAAAACCAGTTATAAAACAGGTGACTATACTATAAAGTGGACTTAAAAGTGTGGGTCCATGTACACTTTAAAATACTTTCCAGTGTAGCTTAAATAAATTACCTATTTTGTTTGTGAAATTCACATGGACGGATTTTGCCTCATTCAATATTATACGACATTGCTCAGTCAAATTATTTATCATAAATAGAAGTTGCTGCTGATTATTCGTGCTTTTTGCATACAGCAGTTTGTTCAGCAAACATTGCTATTGTATGGTGATCTAATTCAGGTATATTGTTAGTGTATATTAGATGAAGTAATTTACGTAATATGCTGCCTTGTGTTCAGTCCAGCGATCAGACTGCGGATAAAAAGAGCGTCTAGCATGGCAAGCGCGACATCATTTCTAAAAATAATTGTCAAATATCTAATTTATTCAATTAAGCTTAAGCACTTCATCTAACTATATGGTTTTTTAATGACTTGAAATTAAACTAGGAGACAGTTATCCATCGAATAATAAATAGATTTGGTGGTAGCACAATGACCGAATAGCCGGCGTATACACGAGGTCAGAGCAGGATTTCCAAATCCAATCAATTACTACTTAATTAGATTTGTGCTTCGAGCTTGCAGTAGTTTTGTTAAATTATTGAATTTGGCGCACCCATGCTACTCTAAAAATACCGGTTTTGTTTAAAATCTGAATTCAAATGGATAAAACAATTTCAAAAAATGAAGGTAGCGTCAAAATTGATGTTTTATTCAATTTTTCCCCTTTTTTAAAACGTTAACTACAACATTTGAATATATTTTTATGTGTAAAATGATTTAAATACATTTTTCCTACAACCAATATACAGAACACGCTTTTCTAGACAAATTTTCATGCGCAAAGCCGGCTTTTTTTTTTAATTTTCTTGGAAAACTATAATGCGAAAAGTACACGCTATAGCACTTTTCCGCACTGAAATGTCAAACAAAGCGAACCTATGACCTGTCAACTTTTTTTGTTTAAACCAAAAGTAAGTAAACTATTTATTCAATTATTTATTTAAATTGATTAATTATAGAAACATTAACCTATTAAACATTATTTTAGGAATTAGGAACCAGGATCAAAATAATAAAAATACAAATTTGTTCAAATTTTACAATCAATTATACATTCAACTATTTTTCTGTTAAAAGTTTAAATAAAATAACTATATGAATTCTTCGCTTTCTGTGCACCGATTTTAAACCTTAAAGTACCGTTATAATGTAAAAATATGCGTCTTTCAATAAATTGCTAAATATACAGGGTGTCCCATTTAAAAAATTACATCTAGGTACTGTATTCTGAAAATACGCCACATTTCTAGCTGGTAAACCGGAAGTACGCCATTTATATAAATGTGTCACAACAAAACTCACGGTAATTTTAAACCTAACTGTGGAAACCGCATCTTATTATCTAGAACCGTTTCGAAGATATAAGCTCTTGAAAACAGTCAGAATATAATGAGACACCCTGTACTTAATTTCTACGAATCAACTGTGTTGACATTGACCTTTAATTCATAGGTACTACCAGTTTTTAGCAGTTTTCAATACAAAAAAAAAGTTCTTCTCGTCAAGAAACAATCAGATCGACTCCAACAGCCTATCTATACCATTTAATTTCCACAAGCTTTGCTATATGCACATAGAACGAGCTATGTTTTTCTTTGAGCATAACTACGTTCGGTGCATTTTTTGTGTCTTCTCTCTCTAGCTAATAAGACAATGGTGCTGAGCCGATATCCGGGCTGTATGCCAGAAATGATTTACCTCATAACTTTGAGAACAAATTCCTCGAAATAATCTATAGATATAGATTAAGTACCATTTTTTTGCTTGAGGATGCAAAATACCGGAAAATTGCTTCTTATTACCTATCCATATTGTCACTTTGAATTGTCAAAGTGACCTAACTTACATTTAAATAGAAACTTCGCTGGTGAAAGACTTTTAAGTATCGCTGAAAACTAAATTCATATCCTTTTTACGTCCTTCAAATTACATAAGTCTGTCTTATTCATTTTACGGATTTTATTTGGAAGTTATAATTAAACGCAATAAAAGAAAACAAAAACCTTTAATTCATACTTCCAGTTTTTAGCAGTTTTCAATACAAAAAAAGTATTTCTCGTCAAGAAACAATCAGATCGACTCCAACAGCCTATCTATACCATTTGATTTCCACAAGCTTTGCATATAACATAGAACGAGCTATGTTTTTCTTTGTGCATAACTACGTTCGGTGCATTTTTTGTGTCTTCTCTCTCTAGCTAATAAGACAATGGTGCTGAGCCGATATCCGTGCTGTATGCCAGAAATGATTTACCTCATAACTTTGAGAACAAAAAATTCTTCGTAAAAGTGACCTGGAAATAACTTTCAAGTGTCTAGCTTGACCGCTAGCGGGCGTAGAAATATACCTAATTATACTAAAGTCGGTTCACTTCCAAGTTCCCGTGCATATTTAAAGACTAGGCTAGTGGATAAGGCTGAACAGGGATGAATTAAGAACGATGCGATGTATATAGTATTGACGCCATAAATAATAATCACAAATAGTTTCTGATATAGTCAAAAGCGCTCTTATCGTGCGGGCTCAAAGGTCACCAACCATAGGTATCAAATCAGAAGACACAGAGATTACCGAGATGTGAGATTACAAATATACCCGGAAAAATGATAATGGTTGATGTTTCCTGCACACTGGTTGACGAATTTCCACTTTTCCATCCATTCTCGAAATAATCTATAGATATACAGTAAACGAAAACTCTTTCGAGTCCATTCCATTTACACAAGTACGACAAGGGAAATATGAGAAAAACTGCTTGAAAGAGAGAGAAGAATAATTGTGGGCGTATCTAGTTCATCCGAGGTTCATCCATTCAGCTCTCGTCATTCTTCCAGCCTCGGATAAACTAGATACGCCCACAATTATTCTTCTCTCTCTTTCAAGCAGTTTTTCTCATAGTTTTCGCATAGTTTTCGAAATAGTTTTCGCATACTGTATATTAAGTATCATTTTTTTGCTTGAGGATACAAAATACCGGCAAATTGCTTCTTATCACCTATCCATATTGTCACTTTGAATTGTCAAAGTGACATAACTGACATTTAAATAGAAACTTCGCTGGTG